>JAQMYF010000012.1:15625751-15642705 GCA_030014195.1 Neosilurus mollespiculum | reverse complement strand
CCCGATCCCCCGATCCCCCAGGGTAAGCACTTTTAACATTCCACCAACCGGGAGCTGCCACTAACATTCAAGTACACATCCCTCAGTTATACACACACATGCAGTTCCTGTGCTTTATTTGTGCAGAATATCACACACCCACTCAGGTCTACTTCATGATGTAAATCAAATCTAGAAACACTTTACACGAAATGTACTTGGCATGCTAAAAGACTATCACAAGACTATTAATATCATCTCGAAAAGAAGTGTTTGGACAAAGTGAATCTCCTTGACAACGCCTCACAAATAGCAGCCTTTGTGCTCTAACTGCAAGGAAGTGCCGCATGGTAATGATATGAAAGTCCTGATTTTAAATGATCCCCCGGTTTTAATAAAAGGTAGAGGTATATATTACCTGGTATATATTACCTATAGCATTACCTGGCATAGGTACAATAATCACAATACTGCCGCCATGGCTGCTTCTGAGCAGTACCATTATGTGTACACTGCATTCTAAATATATACATCATGATGGGGTACAAATATGGGTACGAAGTTACAGGATCTGTGATTTTTACCCAAATTTGAAGTCGCCAGGTTTTTGAGCCCGATATGGAGGGGATGGAAATAAATTGCTACATAGATGTTTTGAAATATTTTTGGACTGAACAATTTCCAAGATAAAGATTGTGTTGCAAACTCCTAACAAACTTAATACATCAACCCAAATCATCTCTAGTATCCTTCATAATCCCAATCTTCATCTATACGATCACTCATTTTCCAAATCGCTTAATCCAGTTAGGGATGCAGGGAGGCTGAAGCCTCTCTCAGCCAACTCTGGGCAAAGGCGGGATAGACCCTGACCAGCTCGCCAGACCATTGCAGGGCAGCACACTCAACCATTCATACTCACATCCACACTTGGATTTGGATTCAATTTGGAACCTAATGGAGCACCTTCAGCCTTGATTACAGCATGTAATCTTCATGGTATTGTTTCAACAAACTTAAGCCACATCACAACATTTGTTTCCATCCCGAATTGGGTTTAATTTTTTTTTACCAACATCTTGAAAGGATGACATGAAAATCGAACCACTCCATAAGGTCTTCTCCAGCACATCCCAAAGACTTTCAACAGGGTTAAGATCAGGACTCTGGAGTGCCAATACATATGTGAAAATGATTCCTCATGCTCCCTGAAGCACTTTTTCACTATCTGAGAAGCCAATTTTATACCCGCGCAATCAGGGAAGAAAAAGTCGTTTTATGACCTAACCTGGTCATTAAAGCTGACTTCATTATGCTGAGCCTCGATCTGACCAACTGGAGCAACAATGCCGTGGCGATAATGTGCTGTAATCAAGGCTAAAGGTGCTCCAACAATATATTACAGTGCAGGAAGTTTTTTTGGCAAGGCAGTGTATTCGCCGTATTGACACACCTAACTAATATTTTAAATCTCAGGCCACAGGAAATCTGGTGTCCCTGGTGTATAAATATAAAGTCATATGCATAATTCTGTCATCCATCACAGTGGAAAAAAATAATAATCCTGACTTGAACAAACTTGGTAATTGGTATACATAAGCAGTTAAAAATCCCATGAAAGAAAATTAGAAAAAAGATCTACATGGCTGAAATACTTTACCAGGAATTGGACCCTGTTCAAATGAGTTTAGGACAGAGCAATGAGCCTAAATATCACATTTCAAGAGCATAGCGACGTTTACTGTTTACTCTACTAGGGTCATGGGAAGCTGGAGCCTATCTTAACCGACTCTGGGTGAAGTCAGAGTACACCCTAAGCAATTCACCAGTCCATCATAGGGCCAACACACACAACCATTCACAATCACACCTAGGGGAGATTTGGAACAGCCAGTTAGCCTAATGTGCATGTCCTTGGACTGTGGGAGGAAACCAAAGTACCTGGATGAAACCCACACAAGCATGGGGGGAACATGCAAACTCAACACAGAAATGCCCTCACCAAGCCCAGGACTCAAACTCTTCTTGTTGCGAGCTAGATGTGCTAACCACTATGCCACCATGCTACTCGACATGGTATATAGTGACTTGTAATACAATATTGTGAAAATAGAACTGCAGTGTAATCAGTTGTAATCTAGCGAAAATGCCTGACGTCTGATGTAGAGCAGGCTTTGGAAATGACCATCTGTTTGATTCACACTGAAAGCATTCCACGTGCTCTCCCAGCAACTGTATGTTTTATTCGTTTTACTAACAGGGAGGCAGTGGTTAGCATGTCCACCTCACAGCAAGAAGGTCCTGGTTCTGAGTCCCAGGCTCAGCACAGGCGTTTCTGTTTGGAGTTTGTATACTCTCCTTGTGCATGTGTGGGTTTCCTCTGAGTATTTCGGTCTCCACCGACAAGTCCAAAGTCATGTATGTTAGGATAGTAAAATGAGTGTAAATGGTTGTGTGTGTAGGCCCTGCAATTACCTGGCGAGCTGTTCAGGTTGTACCCTGCCTTCAGCCAGAGTCGGCTAGTAGGATAAAGTGGTTTGGTAAATGAATATGCTATGAAAGAGTGGGACACTTAATAAACAGTCTTTTTTAAAGGAGTATTGTACCCTGAATTGAAAAATACAAAAAAATGTAAAAATTTAAAGTAAAAAATAAGGCCAAGATAAAGAATCTCAATTTTTTTTCTATCATTATTGTGACCTCTATTCTGTACAATTCAATGAAAAATAAAATGTATTATTTATTAATACGTCGGCATGGTGGCATAGTGGTTAGCGCTTCCACCTCACAGCAAAAAAAAAACCTGTCATGAGATATACCGGCATTCCTGGCGTTTTGTTGTCATCGCAGCAGTTCATAGTGCATTCTTACAAGCATCATATCAGTTGCTGTAGGTCTTGGAGTCAGTAAAAAACAGCACATAATGAACAAGACGCTGTTAAGACACACTGTGGCAGCCCTACGACAGATATACGCTTAGCTGCCTTACAAATAATGATACATTATGGTGCGTTACTACTTTTTTGTCTCACTCACTCACTCATTTTCTAAACCACTTATTCCTACTGGGGTCACAGGAAGACTGGAAGGCACATTCCATGTAAAATGTACCCTTAAAGCCAATTTTTAAAACTGATTTTCAAATGAAATAATCTGCTTCACTACTTTGGGGGATGGTGGAATTAACTTGAAAATATAGAGTTATTGCCCTTTGATGATCATGTGACTTGGCAGCCTTCTTCGGAATCACCACATGTTGACAGTCTAGAAGTCCGTGTTGCTATCCTGTATTTGAAAGTTCGTGATTGCGGATTCTGAACATTGCAGGTAGGTAAAGCGTTCTCACACCAATGAAAGACATTCCAAGTGATTATATTATCAATTCCTTACTGTATACACATAATAGTTTCTTCTATTGTTAATATTGTGCAGAATCAGCACAGTACTACATTGTTTCCATGTACAAAATATCTTTCCCAAGATAAATGTTCAGATAAGGGACTATTTTATTAAAAAAACATTTGTTGTGAGTTTTTTATTGATTGAAGTTGGACTCATCTCCAGTCTGTTCACATTTTCACTTTCCTGTTCCCATTGTGTTCCCCACTAAGATGGGTTTTAAATAAACTGTAGTTGACGCAGTGTATTGATACTTATGATTTACTATTAGAAACTATTTTTGCAATGTCATGTGGTGTTGTTTAGTTAAATTGATTTCTTACTTCAGAGAAATCACTTTATTTCTAATCATAGGTGAAACTCTGGGGAATTTTTCTGTCCCATCAGTTACCATTTTAACCATGATCTAGTCACAGTTGTTGTTTTTTTTAAATGGTTGCTCACAGTTCATTTATGATGGCTTTTCATGGTTATGTTATTAAAATTTGAAACAATTTATATCCCATGAATTTATGTCTTTTTTTTTTAATGGAGAAGTGTCCAAATGTCCCATCAGTTATGCCTCCGTTACTGAGCGAAGGCAGGGTACATACTGAACAACTCACCAGGCTATTGCAGGGCCGACACACAACCATTCTGACTCACATTCACACCGATGGCCAGTTGGAACAGCCAATTTGGCCATTTGGAACAGCCAATTAGCCTAATGTGCATGTCTGTGGACAGTGGGAGGAAACCGGAGTACCCGGAGGAAACCCATGCAAGCACGCAAGAACATGCAAACCCCACACAGAAACGCCCTCGCCAAGCCTGAGACTTGAACGCAGGACCTTCTTGCTGTGAGGCGGGCATGCTAACCACTACACCTCCGTGCCATTTCCAAAACCGTAGCACTTTGTGCTCGCACTACAGCTGAGCAGGATGCAGCAACGATAGCTTTGTGATGTCATCAGGAAGTGGAAAATCATAAAAACCGGCCATGTAAACAGGGTGTGTAGACTTTTTATGTACATTGTACATTACTCACTGTGAGTAATGTACAAATATTTTTCACTGAAATTTCACAATCGTCACATTTTGTCCTTAAGTAAAATCCGCAGCATAAAAAGGCATGATGGTGTGATTTTATACTTCACTTAAGCAAGCAGTGCAAAATAATAAACAATGGTGCTTAAAATAAGGATGGTGTGATGTATATATGTGCCTCAGATGCAGCTGTTGTGGACTGAAAGCCGTGTTAAAATGGAAGCATGCTGAACATAACCGCCACGTGTGACATCTGGTGTAAATTTCCTTTACGGTAGATTTCAAAAGCAGCAAACCATCAGAACATAATTAAGAGGTTTATGAAGTCTCAGGGTGGCACGGTGGAGTACTGAGCATAGAGCTTTCACGCGACCAATCAGGGCAGAGTAGGCACAGAGAGTGGAAAGGCCATAAATGGGGGGAGGAAGCCAAACAGTTTGTCCAGCATCCACATTTAAAATCAGTGTTACATGAGGAGATGGGGAAGGAGCATCCTGAAAAACCGTGGAGTTTTTTGGATTAGGAATCAATTGGTGTGCCACCGGAGTCCAAAGTTAAAAATAAAGTTCTGAAAGTAGGTATAATATCTGATGTTTAATTTTATTCTTTAGAATTAGCTCAAATTCAAATTCGTCATGGTAATATTTTTTAATGTAACTCTACAATTCTACCAGGACAATCCCACATCATTCATTCAATCATTCACTCATTTGCCGAACCACTTAATCCTATTAGGGGCGCGGGGAGGCTGGAGCCTATCTTAGCCGCCTCGGGCGAAAGCAGGGTACACCATGAACAACTCGCCAGTCCACTGCAGAGCCAACACACCCAAACCCTCACACTCACACTCACACCTAGGGGCAAACTGGAACAGCCAATCAGCCTAATATGCATGCCTTTGGGCTGTGGGAGGAAATCCGTAGAACCTGGAGGAAACCCTCGCAAGCACGACAAGAACATGCACACACAAAGACGCCCTGGCCGAGCCCAGGACTTGCACCCAGGACCTTCTTGCTGTGAGGTGGACGTGCTAACCACTACGCCACCGTGCCGCCCACAATCACACCAACACCAAAAATCAACACCACAAATATTTTCAAGTTTCGCGATTTTTGTTTTTGTTTTTGTCCATTTTCCCACCCATAACATATCTATCTTGTCTCTTCTAGTTTCCCTGCTCCTATATGGGGTCGATGTGCATACGTTAAGCTAGTTACGAGCCTTGCTCAAGGGCCTGACAGCAGTAAACAGTAGTATAGCTTGGTAGTGTCGGCTGGGACTTGAACCCAGCACCCTGTGATCAGTAAACAAGAGCCATAACCCCATGAATACATAGTCTAGGCCTGATATGATGAGCCTCCTCCTCCTCACCCCTGATCTGATGTCCCACCTGTCGGTTGTGGTATTTCCTGTCACCACCGATAAAACCGTATAAATGATGTATCGACACATCCCTGATCCTGCGCTGCGGTTCGAGGCGCTTTGATTTCTTTTATCTGCGAACCTTCAAACACAACCAGAATCCGCGCGCGCGCTGCATGATGTTTAACACGCTGTACTGCAGGAACGAGTGGAACCCATGAAGGAACCGGCGGGATGTGTACCGGGAGCATCACTGAGCACCACGGAGGGTTTAACTGCCGAAAAGCGGCGCGCGTCGGTTCCCTTTTACCTTCAGTCGGTTCCTCTGGCTCGTCCATGCCTTCCTCTGCATTGAAAGTCCGTTTGCTGAAGCGGCTTCACCGCAGGAACCAGTGAACACGCTTTAGATCGCTATTCACGCCGTTAATCCGCGCGGTACAAAGTGCCTCCTCCTCCTCCTCCTCCTCGCGTAGTTCCCTGAGCGCCATGGAGCGCTTGCGGCAACATCCGGGTGCTTGTCCTCCTCACACCGCGGCTTCCCTCTGATCCGACCCAGAAACCGAGCCGGAAAACGCTTTGCTGGTCACTTTAAAGTCGTCCGCGCACAACTGCACCGTCCCCGGCTGTGCGATTAGAGAGCAGCAACAGTTTGTGATGGATGCGTGAAGCTACAGCGCCGCGGTTGCCCCGCACACTTCACCTGAACATGATCAGCTTTCAGTCCAGTCCCCGCTCACTCATTCACCACAGCGCGCAGGCTGGAGCCTATCTCAGCCGACTCTGGCTGAAGGCGGGGTACACCCTGTACACCTCACCAGACCACCGCATGGCCATCACACACACACCAATTCACATTCACACCCAGGGACGTTAAACCTCATGTGTCTTTGGACTGTCGGAGGAAACCGGAGGAACCCGGAGGAAACCCACGCAAGCCTGGGATTCGAACCCAGGACCTTATTGCAGTGAGACGGACGTGCTGAACACCCCGCCACCGTGCCGCCCTTACTCTAAATCCTATTAAAACCATGTTTTTTGGCATCGCCTTCTTACGCTACGTCTAGTGAAATTTATTTTTAAAAATATATTCATTTCTGAAAAGTTTTCAGTGAATAATCCTTCCTACTGTCGACTAAAAAGTGCTGCTATAATCATAACCACTATAATCCTCACAGCCATTTCAGCACACCTGACAGCCTACTCTTTCAAGCATAGTACTGTCGAACCGCTTAATCCTACTCATGGTCTGGAGTCTATCTCATCCATCACAAGGCCAACACACACAACCATTCACACTTACACCAAGGGGCAATTTGGAAAAGCGAAATAGCCGAATGTGCATGTTTTTGGACTGTCGGAGGAAACCGGAGAGAATGCAAACTCCACACAGAACCGTCCTCGCCAAGCCTAGGACTCGAACCCAGGACCCTCTTGCTGTGTAGCCGACCTGCTAGCCACTACTTCACCGTGCCACCAGTTTACTATTTAACAACAAACACTAAAATAAAAGTTCAGTTTAATCATATAATAAAATCCCTAATGGACCACTGAGTTCAAACTAATCTTTAATTTACCTTAAACTCAGTAGTCCACTTAAGGGTCATGTAACATCCTGGGGTTTTAAATTATAAACAAATATGTCTGTACAGAAAATGTACAGTAAATCACTGTGTTCCAGGAGGAATGTTTTACTTTAGCTATAGTCAGGTTTAAAATAAATTAAATAATTTATAATAAGATAATGCTGGAGACTCAACACTTCATTTCAATGTCGCTGATGTTTTTTGTGCAAAACGTAAAATGTATTTCTTCCTCTTCACATTATTATTATTATTATTATTATTATCCTTCTTCCTCTTCTTCACATTATTATTATTATTATTATTATTATTATTATTATTACTACTACTACTACTACTACTCCTACTCCCACTATTATTATTACGATTATTAGGTAATAATACCAGTAGTTGTCCTTACCATAGTATATTATATTTATATAGATATGCCCGCCAAACTTTGACCAAACTTTGGTTGAGAAAAATAATGCAGCATGTTAGGGCTTTACTTTTAAACAAGTCAACAAAAATTCTATGTCAAACAGTCTTACCTCTGCGCCCTGGTCTCCAAGATATAAATGCCATTCACCTGGTGCTCAAAAGTAACCAACGGACGAGATTCATTTGCTTCATTCCGTAAAGCAAGCTGAAGTAAGAGCCCATGTGGAAACTTTAGCCTACATGCATGAATCACCTGCTCTAACAGGCAGGCTAACAGTTAACACAGTGATAATCCGCCAATATTAATCCTGCTACTGTTACCACAGGGTGGCAGTGACCTAGTTCAGCCCTCACTGACAGAACCAGGCTTCTCTTTTATAAATAATCTCACTGATTCACTGATTACTGTTTCATTATAACTGATCTTGTATTATAAAATGGTTATTAATAGGCTGTAATAGGTTACAGGTGTGTATATAGGTATACACATTAATAATTTAGAACTGTGTGATAACCCTCTGATATATTCAGTGGCCTAGAATACAAAAAATCTCTCTTATAATTTCCCTGCCAAGTAGTCGATGCATCTCTACAGACCGCAGCTCTCCAAATGGGAGGGTCTTGAACTGTAAGTATAGACAAGCATCCATGTAGGAGGGTAAGCAGGGTCATTAAAGAGACAGTGGATTCAAAATTCAGTCTTGAAAATAAAAATAAGAAGAATTATATTTTCGGAAATTACCTTTATATTACTGCCTCCTTTTATTCTTAAGGATGGAGGTTATTTATTTTCGATTCATTCATTAACTCATTTGCCGAACTGTTTAATCTTACTAGGGTCAAGGGGAGGCTGGAGCCTATCTCTGCCAACTCTAGGTGATGACAGGGTAAGCCCTGCAAGACAAAACACACACAGCCATTCACACTTACACCTAGGGGCAATTTGGAACAGCCAATTAGCCTAAACCGGAGGAAACCGGAGTACCCAGAGAAAACCCACACAAGCACAGGAAGAACATGGAAACTCCACACCCTCTCCAAGCCCAGGACTCGAATCCAGGACCTTCTTGATGTGAGGCAGACATGCTAATCACTACACCACTGTGCCAGCCTGTTTGTTTTTATCTGAAGGTTGTTGGGGTTTTTTGCCTTGGGCTCGACCGGTTTTTCATGTAATTTTGACAGGTATTGATTCTCAGCCCACAATCTCAACAAACTGTGACACTTCATCCTTCATAGCAGGGAGAGATCTGGACTAAAGATTCAGTGGAACATATTCTGCTACAACCAGAGTATATTTAATTATCTATTTTTCAAGTATTTGATGTTTTATTTTGCACAGTGGTGTAATGGTTAGCACATTCGCCTCACAGCAAGAAGGTCCTGGGTTCGAGTCCCAGGCTCGGCAAGGGCGCTTCAGAGTGAAGTTTACATGTGTTCCCTGTGCATGATGGGTTTCCTCCGGGTTCTCCAGTTTCCTGCCACAGTCCAACAACATGCTCATTATGCTTATTTACTGTTTCAAATTGCCCCTAGGTGTGAATGTGAGTGTGAATGTTTGTGTGTGTTGGCCCTGCGATGGACTGGTGAGGTGTTCAGGGTGTACCCAGCCTTCACACGGACTTGGCTATGATAAGCTCCAGCCTCCCCGTGACCCCTGCAGAATTAAGCAGTTCAGCACATGAATAATTGGATAATTGAATGAAACTTACCTAAGCAAAAAAAAAAAAAGAAAGAAAAGTCATGTAATGTTAGGATGAAGTTAGCCCACAGGTGTCAAACTCATGGCCTGCAGGCCAAATCCAGTCCACAAACTCATTTCATGTGCCTAGCAAGCAGCTGTGGGGGCAGCCGTACATCTGTACATGGCTAGAGAAGCGGCTTTGGGACCGAAAGATCGCTGGTTCAATTCCCAAACCAACAGGGAAAATGTGTGGCAGTGGGGGGGTGAGCTGCACCTTCCCTTCCTCCACTCTCATGGCTGAAGTGCCCTTGAGCAAGGCACCTAACTCCTAACTGCTCTCCTGGCAACACAATGTGTGTGCCAGTCCACTGCTCTGAGTGTGTGTGCTCGCTTTGGATGGGTTAAATGCAGAGGTAATAATTTCCCTTGCGGGATTAATACACTATAGCAAAAATTTTTAAAAAGAGCTTTTAATGAATATGATTATCAAACACTCTTCACATCGACCATTACCATGAAACTTAATTCATAATCCTTCGACTAGGTGGCAGCAACCTATTTCAAATAAACAGCTAGTCATTTATGACTCAAGAAAGATAGTGTGTGGTCAGAAAAGAAAAGTGAAAAAAGGGAAAAAAGGATAAATACCTAAACTGATCATTTTGCCATGCAGAATGTTTAGTGATTATTCGGCTCTTGGTGACCTAGATAGTTTGTGATGTGGCCCTCAGTGATACCGAGTTTGACACCCGTGTTGTAACCCATTAAAAGCTGTTCTTGCTATGAGTTCACGACTCTCCATGTTTAATTTGTTTTACACTGACATCTTGTGGTGAGTTCAGATCATATTCAAGTAACACACACAAACATTCACACTCACACCTGAGGGCAATTTGGAACGGCCAATTAGCCTAATTTGCTAACTATGGGAGAAAACCGGAGTACCCAGATGAAACCCACGCAAGCATAGGAAGAACATGCACATTCCCTGAGCCGACGTGTTAACCACTACGCTATCGTGCTGCCCATCACATTTTCATCACAGTCAAACTTTATGATTATGAAGTTCCATTCAAACCTTTTATATGTACTTCATTTTATGTTTATAGCTATTTTTTAACAATGCACATATTTAGTGCTGCTTTTGGTACTATCCTTCTGTAAATACCTGGGTATTTGCTGCAGAAAATGAGAAGCGTTTAACTGATTTTTCACAGCAAGGTGACTTGCAGTTGGTAACGAGTGTATTTTTAAATGTGAGTGTAAAAATACACTTGATTCAGTTTATAAAACTGCTCCTGCGATTTTAATTCGATTCTGTTCTCAGGATTTTTACTTTACATTATATTGTTATATTCGTTTAGCGTGTCTGCCTCACAGCAGGAAGGTCCTGGGTTCAAGTCCCAGGCTTGGGCGTTTCTATGTGGAGTCTGCATATTCACCCTGTGGTTGTGTGGATTTCCTCTGGGTACTCCGGTTTCCTCCCACAGTCCAAACACATGTACATTAGCGAAATCGGCTATTCCAAATTGCCCCAAGGTGTGAATGTGAATGGTTGTGTTTGTGTTGCCCTGCTATGGTCTGACAAGCTGTCCATGGTGTACCCTGACTTCTCCCAGTGTCGGCTGAGATAGGCTTCAGCCCTCCTGCGACCCTAGTAGGATTAAACGGTCTGGTAAATGAATGAGTGAGTGAGTGATTAGGTAATGAAAAGCCTATAAAAATTCCCATGATGTGATTTGCACATTTTAGCATCACGATGCATTGTTCATAATATAGTGTTACAAGTTATATGTATAAGTTTTCTTTGTGGATTTCAGGCTATAGACTCTTTCAGGATATCGAAGTAAAAAAAAAAAAAAAAAAGCTAAAAATTCAATTTGAGAATAAAATGATTGCTATATTTTTATATCGGTTTTGTTTAAACTGTTCGTAAATGATTTTATTTTGAAATACTTTTTGTAAAATTCTGCCCCTCAAAGCTATTTCCCATTTGGAAAACCCCTTGTACCAGTTAATGGGTATATTACGTCAATGGAGGGTTTGTGATTTTATGTCCCTTTGGAGGCCTGGGGGTCAAGTAAACACCAGGAGGCCAAACTTGCCCAGGCCACAAGTTCTCTTTTACACAGCAGAAATTCGATTGTGCAACTGCTTATAAATATAAGGAGCAAGTTAAGATTGTTTGTTTTTTTTTGTAACCGTGAGTGTATTCTCTTAGTGTTCAAGGGATAAGTTCTGTATCCACCATGACCCTGACAAGGATAAAGGCATCCTCAAGATAATACCTGACTGACAGAAATGTATTCTGTTCATTTAAACTAATAGCACACAAAACCATGTTGTGATACATATCTCTGGGTCATGAGGACAAGTCTTTTACCTGAAGGTAGTATTTTAAATATTTCATTCATCTTCTTCCACCAGTATTTAATAAGTATTAAATGTGTTTGTGGGCAGAATGGTGATGTAGTGGTTAGCACGTCCACTTCACAGCAAGAAGGTCCTGGGTTCAAGTTCAGGGCTAGGTGAGGGCATTTCTGTGCAGAGTTTACATGCTCTTCCTGTGCTTGTGTGGGTTTCCGCCAGGTACTCCAGTTTTCCCCGACAGCACAGTAGGCTAATTGGCTTTTACAAATTGACCGTAGGTGTGAGTGTGAGTGTAAATGGTTGTGTGTGTGTGTGTGTGTGTGTGTGTGTGTGTGTCTTGCCCTGAAATGGTTTGGCAAGCTGTTCAGCATGTACCCTTCGACTGGTGGTGGCTGAGGTAGGCTCCAGCCTGCCCACTATCCTAGTAGGATTAAACAGTTCAGCAAATGAGTGAGAGAGTAAATGAGTGATAAAAAGCTGTCAAATGCTCAGGGGAGACTGGAGCCCATCTGAGCCGACACCAGGCAAAGGTGGGGGACACCCTGGACAGCTTACCAGACCACTGCAGGGCCAACACACACACACACACACACACACACACACAAAATCATTCATATTCACACCTGGGGGTAAACTGGAACAGCTAATTAACCTAATGTCTATATATTTGGACTTCACGAGGAAACTGGAGTATCTGGAGGGATCCCAAGCAAGCATAGGGAGAACATGCAGACTCCACACAGAAATACCATTGTCCAGCCTGGGACACGAACCCAGGACCTTCTTGCTCACAGCAAACATACTAAACACTGATGCCCATGAACATTTAACCATTTTGAAAATTTTTGAAAATGTTCTTAGTTTAAAATAAATAAATAAATACATAAATAAATAAATAAAATTTAAAGTTCAAGAGAGTATATAATAATTTCATACTTAATACCCACTTTGCTGTAATGGGTCTCACACACACACACACACAGACACACAAACACACACACATATACAATATATATATATATATATATATATATATATATATATATATATATATACATACATACATACATACATACACACACAAATATATATATTTAATACTAATAACATTAACAAAATTTTAAAATGGTTAAATGAAGAGTTGGAGTTCAAAAACAGATAATTGGTATTGTTTTAATTATGATGAAAAACTATAGCTGTAGCTTTACAAAAAAAAACTTTTTTTCAGTAGCTTTTAAAAACTTTTTTTCAGTAGCTTAAAAATAAAGTTACTGTAAAAGATGTTTGTCTCATAATTAAAACAATGCACTTATCTGTTTTTAACTCAAACTCTTCAAGTGTGTGTGTGTGTGTGTGTGTGTGTGTGCAGTAACAGAAGATAGTGTCAGTTTAAAAGCAAGTCAAAACCAGACATGTGAAAACTTAATCGATTCTTTCTTGCTTGCTTTGTTTATTTATAAGTTTTGGGGTTTAATAAAACTAACAACTTGGTGAACCCTGCGAATGCGGAACCATCGCTTGCACGCCTTTGTACAACCCGGAGTGAAATATGACTCAGTGGTGTCCTCGGAATTCCTTCCGTGCTGCCGTATGCTAGCGTTCAAGATGGAGTCCGTCAACAAAGCTGGACATCTAATGAGTCTAGCGGCTCTGCAGCAGTATGACCCTTATATTAACAAGCTGCTCGATGTTACCGGGCAGGTAGCGCTGTATAAATTCAACTCAAAAGCAAACGAATGGGTAAGAAGTGATTTCTATTCCACGACAAACGTTGATTTTTCCTCATCACAGTAACGGCGTTGGCTAACATTAGCTAACATTAGCTAACTGCGAGCTGGGGGGGGGGACCTACATGGCAGTATGCCTTGAGTTTGCTTGGTTTGGCTTGTTCCCATATCCGTGCCTGTAAGTTTAAGCACACATGGTTGGATATAATGATCAGTTTTCCCTATTTAATGAGATTTGCCCCATTTCGGAGTGAGTTGTTTTAAGTAAAAAGATTGGTGTGAGCTGACAACGGGTGAGTTCAACTTCAGAAAGCGCCTCTATCCTGCCTTAACCCTGTCAGGAGCGTTATAATAGCGCATCCATCACCCTGAGCGATAACAGGGGCTCCCTCATACCTACATCTATATATACATGTGAAGGTTGGGTTTTTTTTTGTTTTAATAGCTGGGTGTCTACTTTATAAAAACAACCAGGGTTAGCTAAATCAGTTTTGAACTAAAAGTGTTCTCCACCATCCGGTTATCTGTACTCTCTTCCAGTGAAAGTAAGGAACAGTTCAACAAGCATGACATTTCTACCATTCTTCTCTTACCCCAGATGTAGTCGATCAGCCACGACATGATGTGTGGTGGGAGAAGTTTTTTTTCCCCCTTTTAGTTCTGTATCGGAGTTACAAAGCTAATGAAACAAACACAAACAAAGTTTATAGGCTCCATTTTTAGCATTGTATCCACTGCATTCCAGCATCATCTCACCCCACTCCTCTTCAAACCTCACCGAGATCTCAAATATGTCACTATTTTTCCTTCTGATGGTCTCCACTAACGCCGTCCAGCATCATGTGAACCCGAAAAAACAGACTGAAGCTTGTTCGAAGCCTAAAATCTCCAGTTGCAGCCATCTTGTAGCCGGAATCACTTTCTTCTCCAGGACTTAATTTGGTATCGCTCCACGCCTTGGATGGAGGTGGGGCCCAAAGTTCTTTTACCACCACCCCTTTTCTTTTCCTTTTTTCCCCCCTTTTTGTCTCTGTTAACTGTGTCATGTTTAAAGACTTTAACAGTTCACTACGGAAGTGCAAAAGGGCTGCAAACACAATATTTCTTTGGAAGTAATTCGAGAAGCGGGTTTTGGACTGAAAGGTCCCTGGTTTGATTCCCAAACCGGCAGGAAAAATGTGCGGCGGCGGCGGTGGCAGAGAATGATCAGCACCTTCCCCTTCCAGCAACTCTCCGTCTGAAGTGCCCTCGAGCGAGGCACCTAACCCACATCTGCTCCCCGGAGGGCCACTCGCTGCTAAGAGTGTGTGTGTGTGTGTTCAGTTTGGATGGGTTAAATGCAAATCAAGGGTTTCCTTGCTGGATTATTATAGTATATCAAAATAAAAATAAAACATCTTTTCTTTAAAAGTTTGGAGGAGCACTTAGCTAGAAGTTTCTGTGAGCATATTAGTGAGGATTGTTTGAGGATGTTTTATGTTACTGTATGTACCTGTTCTAAAACAGCCTTTTTTTTTTTTTTTTAACAGGAAAAAACTGATATTGAAGGCACCTTATTTGTGTACTCCAGGTAAATAAATATCATGTGTGTTTATTCGTATGGAACATGGTTTGAATGTCCCATGACCAGTTTGATGTCTACCACAGGAAGCCCAAGCTGAGTTGGTGCTGATTGGCTATGTTTTATGTTATTTATTGCTTACTAGCATGACAGTGGGTAAAAAAAGAAAAATATCAGGCAGATTTATTATTAATAATGAAACTGAAACCGAAAAATAAAGGCTCATACACCACCGTTCAAACTCGCGTAGAATAAAAATCACTCAATCTTACTGAGATAGGCAGACAGACCTGCAGGTAAATAAATATTAATGGTGTAAACCCAAAATCAGAAGCTTGTTAGACTCTTAAACTAACTATCTTAAACTAACAAGGCAGGGCTACTTCTTTTGTGTATCTTCTGCCTCACAGAGATATTTTACTGGAGCCACTTATTATCTGTGGCAGTCCACAGTCACAGGTGTCATGCTCAAAAGCGCCGATGCATTTCAGGTAGGAGTGTCCTACCCCAACCAGTACGGATATAGTTTAGCCATACTCAGGCCTTATGGCTCAACTGCAGGCCACTAGGTTTAGTGGAGGGGGTTTTGATAAACGTGGAGGTTGGTGTCTAGGGTTCTCCACTGTTCTTGCTATCTGACCTCGAGCCAAGATCCTGACAGCGGTAGGAGCCTTTGCAGCGTTGCAGCTCTGGTAGCAAAGTGCTGGCTCAAACTGCATTAAGCAGCTAAACAAGTCTCTGTTGAACAAAGTGCTACCCACAACAAAACAGTTGATACAAATGAAAGAGGAAATCAGGCTCGGACACGTATCAAGAGATATCTGTTATGAGCTCCGCTTCTAGGCAAAGCCCAAATCTCTGTTAGCATGATGTGACTAAAATCCACTCACCTGCTACTGTAGATGGTTTTCTTTTATGGTATTTTATGCTATTATGTACTGTATGATGTTCTGTATAAGTGTAACCATGTTATTTCTGCAGGTCTGCATCACCACATCATGGTTTCACTATTATGAACCGTCTCAGCACAGAGAATCTGGTGGAACCGATTAATAAAGATTTGGAGTTTCAGCTTCAGGACCCGTTCCTCTTGTACCGGAACGCCAGCTGTAAGTCGTGTTAAACTTTCCACATGGAGTTTTAGAGCCTACTTATGATTCCTGCTTCAGTGTGTGCTGCCAAATTTCCATTCAGTAATAATTACTGAACTAAGCAGCTTCTTTTTAAACAGGATACAGTGAAGATGTATTGAGCCATCAGTAATAACATGGGGATTCCATGACAGCAGAGCAGTTTATCCATTTTCCTATTCATGGCACTAAAAATTATTTTGAGGTATTTGGGAAAAAAAACAAAAACATTGACATCGAATCAAAAGTTACTTATATTTCACCTTTTTTTCATGTGTTTAATCAACCGAGATAACAGTTTCATTTTATGTTACTTTTTCCTGATTGAACTACATTTTGCCCTAAATGAGTAGCAGCATTGCATATTTGTTGTTATAGAAGAACTAAACACGTCAATGTTGTTGACTGCACTCGTGTGAAAGGCGTAAGAATATTCTAATTAACACTGGAAGTATACTTTTGATGAATAATTTACATTCAGTTTATAATTTCAGTAACAAGATTGAAGTTTCAATAAGTGAACTTGTCAGTCCATATTGCAATATCTACGGTGGCCGGGAAGTGCAAAACAAAAATACATTTTCAAAAAACACAAATACATTTTCAAAAAACACAAATACATTTTCAAAAAACACGAAAACATTTTCAAAAAACACGAAAACATTTTCAAAAAACACGAATACATTTTCAAAAAACACGAAAACATTTTCGGAAAA
>JAQMYF010000012.1:15602001-15615305 GCA_030014195.1 Neosilurus mollespiculum | reverse complement strand
TTGTTTTTCATTTAGTTGCATAATAATTCTGCACACTAATAGTTGCCTAATAATGGTGTACATATAGATATTCTCTTTAGAAAGCCAAAACTTCACTTTTACTACTTAAATGTTCAGGTTTAAGGGGTTTGTTAACATTTTGGATTGACCAAGAGCTCTGTATAGTCGTACAATAACAATTAATCCTCAACAATACAACTTGCCTAATAATTGTGCACACAGTGTAATGCACACACACATATATGTGTGTGTATGTATTAATATTTTGGATAGAATTTCTGCACTGCTCAAAGCATATGACATCTGTTGTTTGTGACCTGTTGTCTTTTCATGAAAGATGCTGTAGCATGCACCGTTTCCTTAAAAAACAAAAAGCTAAAACTAGTAAGTGTTTTCACGCACACTCTCACATATCTCCAACATGTAATGGGAATGTGTTAAGTCGGGACTGAAAGTGTGTTTGTGCTTTAAAGGTACAGTGTGTAACATTTTGGAGGAATTAATTATATCATCAATAAATAAGTTTTCATTAATTTACAGTCCTTTACAAATAAGTCACTGAGTTTTCAGAACCGATAAGCTGTTGATATCTACATGGGAATGGGTTCCCTTTCACAGAGGCGGCCATCTTTCATTCAGGCTTCGAAGGAGAGGGGACACCACTAGATGTCACTAAATCTTACCTTTAATAAGTTGTTTGTCTTGTTTTAGACGAAGGCGGCGTTAGTTGTACCAGGGGATCAGCCATCATTACTACTTTCCCCAAGTGTGTTCCAGCAGTCCACCACAAAAGCACCTGAGCTGCCGAGAAATCCTGCACCTCCACCATCACCTCCTGTCTCTCTGGGTGCAGCTGAGCTTCCCTCAACAGTGTACAGCAAGGCACAGCTACAAGACGTTCTAATACATTTGATAAAGGTACTCCTTTTAAAATATGGAGGTTTGTGGATACTGGTTTGTATGTGTCGGCTTTTTTTTAATTCTTTAACTTGGATTTGTTTCTGGTTTTGTCTCTTTAAGAATGATGCCCAGTTCCTCAGCACAATCCATGAAGCGTACATGCAGAGCCTCACCAAAGACCTCAGCAATGTCAAACTATAGCCCCTGGACCCCAAACTGCCAGACTGAGTACTCTTACTATCAGTCCAGTGGGCTGCATGTAGGACCGAACCACCGTATACTGGTGCTCCGATTCTCTCTCTGTCTTACTCTCAGAGGGATGAATCCGAAGGCACTCATCACTCCATTCTTTCAACGCAAGAACGCAAACTTCAGGATGACTACGTAGCAGTGGGCCTGGGCTAATATGAATCATGAGGGAAGAACACTCCCTTTTTGTCTACTCTGTCTGTCTCATCCTGTCTGGTCCCCCGTCGCCCCCTGTTTGTCATTCCATCTCTAGTTGATGGTTGTGACTATATTTATGAACACAGGTGCATTACAGGATTTATTTTTTCCTTTTGTAAGAGAAATGTTTAGGGATGCATTTGATACATTTGTTTGTCCAGCTGGTGTTTTTCTTTTCTGTATTTGCTAATACTTCTGACACTGAAATGACTACCCTATGAAACATTTTTTTTTTCTTGGTTGATGTTGGCTGCGTCTGCACTAATCTCCCCTTGCTCAAATTTTTTTTTTTTTTTTTTTATGTTTACGATGTAATGGTATAAAAGCAGTATCTTTAAAGGAGCCCATTTACTACCCAGGTATATTAAATAAAGAGGAATTACAATGAAATCTCTGGGAAATAAAATTAAACCAGATCCAAAATGTCTTTCTGAAACCACTTGTTTATTCCTGTACGCGAGTGTTAATGACCCCCTGCACTACTGGGCACCATGATATTAATAAAGATCACCGTTTTTTTTTTTTTTTTATTTCTTTTGAAATCGTGTCCCTTTTTCTGTCTCTTAACACTTGATCTCAAACTTTCTACGAATCAGGGTTGCACTGCCAAGTTATTGTGCATGCACAAGATCGTTCCTGCTGTCTTTATTGTTATTGTAAACAGACACAAAACCAAAGTAAGATGTAGAACAGATGAATAAGATATACTAAGCCTGTGAGCTGGGGTGGTTTCACCAGGAAACCTTAATATTCACCCAAAATGACCTGATAATACAAGATAAAACACATTGACTATTACTGCTCGTAGTGAATGGACTCCTTTAATACAGAGCAACAGCATCGAGTAGATTTAAATGCACTTTGCTGTGATTTATATTTGACTCCCAAGCAACCGCTAAACCCAAAGCATACATTTCTCAGTGCTCCCACAGTTGAAGTGCTCTCTGATGCGTTCCAGTATCTCTATATCCGCTTCACTTCCCCACTAAGGACCATGCCAGCTGATACCGCACTTCTCACTCACTGTTCCGTATACCATGAAATGCCGTACAATGTTTTATTAGGACCTGTCACATCCACTTCGCTCTCTTTCTGTGCCATCTGTTTAGTAGTATGGCGGTGTACACTAGGCTTACATCGCACTGTGTGATGTGGTATTGGAGTGTGTTTTTGCATAGATCAGGATGTTTTCAGATCCAATACCAGTATCAAATCATATCTATCACTTCCTCTTTAGTGGCCATGGCTGTCTGTTCTAAGTAATACCCCTTGGTTAAGTTCGAGAACCTGAGCGAAGATCTGCACCTTTCTTTGAAATGTTATTTGGAGCCTGATCTAATCTTGATGAATTACATGAGTGATTTGTGATGCAGTATTGTTACTGCATTGAGCTGTATTTGCACTTGATAAGTACAACTGCTTATTATATAGGAATTAAATGAGCTGTAAAATACCCTTTAAACTCTTGGGTAGTTTCAATGCTTCAGTCCTCGGGATGAGGGTGATGACATCATCTCTTTATGGTTGTCGCTAGATTCCATAATAAGCACAGCGGCACCAATGGCGTAGTGGTTAGCACATCTGACTTACCGCAAGAAGGTCCTGGGTTCGAGTCCAAGGACGTTTCTGTGTGGGGTTTGCATGTTCTCCTCCTGCTTGTGTGGGTTTCATCTGGGTACTCTGGCTTCCTCCGACGTTCCAAAGACGCGGACAGATTTCCCCTGGGTGTGAGTGTGAAAGGTTGTATGTGTTGCCCTGCGATGGTCTGGTGAGCTGTTCATGGTGTACCTCAAACAGCACAAGAACAAGACTGTTGAAATGAGCAGATCATTTTATATAAAGTGGATCAGAGTAAACTTTAAGAACTTGCATTGAGTTGTTGGTTTATAAGATACCACACAGGTGTACATGTTGCAGCCTTTTAATGGTCAAATGCCAAATAAATAAGAAAATCTGCAGTAGTGTTTGATCCTTCTGGTTTCATCTCTGATATTTTGAATGTCAATATATTTATCTGTGTAATGCTGTTAATTGATCGATAAATACCTCTCTCTGTATATGGCTAGCTAAATAATAACCTTGAGTGGGCTCCCTCGACATCATCCTGGAGATCACCAGCTCGAATTCAGGTTGATGCACACATCCTAACCCTCTGAGCTCTCCCCAGCCAATCATGAGCATCTGTGAGCTCCTGTAGAAGGGGGTGGAGAGCACTTTCCCTCCGAGTGTGTTAAGCTGTCCCTGAGTGCGCATGTGCAGCAGTTTGTATAGATGCGGATGGCACGCAGCGGGCGCATGCTTGCTTTTCGTTCCTCCCTGGTTGATGTTGGTCATGTAACAAAAAGACCTGACTGGTGGGAATTGCCTATGACTAGATTGCTCATCACTCACTCACTCATTCGCCCAGCTGCTTAATCCTACTGAATCCTGAATGTGAAGTTGGTGCCTTGATCTCAGTGGACAATCGGCGAAGGCAGGGTACACCCTGAACAGCTCACCAGACCATCGCAGGGCAGTACATACGCAACTATTTACACTCACACTGGAACCCACACGTACATGTCTTTGGACTGGGAGAAAATCAGAGTACCTGGAGGAAACATCACTGTGATTGCCTATGACTCAATTAGAGGGAGAAAAATATATATTTATAGATCATATATGATTGATTTTTGTGTTGTATACCAATGGCAGTAGAAAAATGAGATGCATTAAAAAATTTCCTGGTGGCATAGTGGTTAGCACATCAGCCTCAGAACAAGAAGGTCCTGGGTTCGGGTCCTGTGTTCGAGTCCCAGTTTCCGCTTGGTTGTTTCTGTGTGGAGTTTGCATGTTCTCCCTGTGCCTGCACTGGTTTCCTCCAGGTACTCCAGTTTCCTCTAGTCCAAAGACATGTACATTAGGCTAACTTGCGGTTCAAAATTGCCCCTAGGTGTGAGTGTGTGTTGGCCCTGCGGCTCTCTGGCGAGCTGTTCAGGGTGCACAACCCACCTTTGCCCAATGTTGGCTTGCGACCCTAGTAGGATTAATCGATATGGCAAAAGAGTAATTGAGTAAAAACAGCTTAATTCTGATTTGGTTGTTATGGAAACTTTATTGCAGCTTATGGACAGCTCTGCTCCAAATAAAGATTTCTTTATTTGAAGGCTTTATTTAAAATTGGCTGTTTTGTTTCTTTGCATTGACTTTCATCTACATGGTGAAGTATTATTAATATTTATAAACTTAAACATGGATTAGCTATATTAGCTTTATAATCTGCGCAACTTAATCAAAGCAAGCATGTGTTGGTTAACTGACAACATGTGGAATGAGAAATGTATTAGTATATCATCCTCTTTTTCTTTTTTCTTTCTTTTTTTGTATCTCATCAATGTTTCTCCCTCAGACTTTTACATTTCCTTTATTGCGTTAGTTCTTGTTTTCCCAGAGATAATGTATAAGCAATTATTTAGCATCCTGCAACAGCAATGTGTAGAAAATGCATGTTACTTAAGTGTACTTTATAGAGAAATCAAAAAATTACTTCTCATGATCCTTTTTAAAGTTCTTTTTGCGCTTATTTAGTGTACAATAAAGCAGTTGTTTTACCTCCCCTCATCATGTTCTGTACTGTAGATTATTAACAGTAACATTTCCCACATGCACAGCTGGAATAAAATAATACATGAGTTGAATTTGATGACAGTTTTAACGTACCAATAGAGGTATTATAGTTGTTTGTTTGTTTATTGTTTTTTTTATTTTAATGGCGATTGCAGTCTGTGCTAACGCATTATCGCCACTTTTTGGTCTGGAGTTGCTTTGGCTTGCAGACTTATTCTTGGTTTACAAAAAAAAAGAAAAAAAAATCACATTCTTTTTTCCAGTCCTGTCACGTTCAAAAATATTAGTGTATACCTGATGACTGTCATCTTCTGGCCTACTCAGCATTCCTCTTAAATAGAGATGTTATAGTCTAATTTATCTATTTTAATGGGAATGCCTACACATCCACGTCTAGACATGCATTAGACATTGCATTGATTTTGTTGTATAGACACAATACATCAAAGTGTTTGCCATATTGGTAGTGGCAAGTTTGCCCTGTAAACCAATGCAGGTATGTGTAGAAACTGGATTATCTGAATAAAGGAAGCACTGAAGTTTATGTTCAACCAATTGTGATGAATCATTTTTTTAAATATTCAATAACATTTTATTTTAGTCCTACTAACAGCAAAAACCTACTCGCCAAATTGTTAATTAAACCTACTTGGGTGGTGTCTATCTCAACCGACACTGGGCGAAGGCATGGTACACCCTGAACACACAGACACACCTAAGGGCAATTTGGAACAGCCAGTTAGCCTAATGTACGTCTTTGGACTGTGGGAGGAAACCAGAGTACCTAGAGGAAACCCACACAAGCACAGGGAGAACATCAAAAGTCCACACAGAACCATCCTCACTGAGTCCAGGACACGAACCCAGGACCTTCTCGCTGTTAAGATCATGATAATGGTTGTTGGTGAAATACGGGCTAATATAACTTTTTACACACAACAGTCTATAGGGTTTATACAGTCAGACAGTTCTCTGGGTAGAAACACCTTGTTGTTAAGAGAAATCAGAGAAAAATTGCATTATTGTTTTAAACTGCCATGAACATGTGATCCAAGTAATCACCCTTTACAACCATGGTGAACAGAAAAGCACCTCAGCATTAACAAATCATTTCACCTGGAGATAACTGGACTAAAACAGTAGACCTCATCAGATTCCATTCTTTTCAGCTAAGAACGATAAACTAAGGTGACAGTGGGCACCAAAACTGGATAGTTGAATGTTAGAAATAAAAGCACCTGGGATTTTTGTTTTTTTGTTGACCTTGCTCAGGTATGGGTGGCACGGTGGCATAGTGGTTAGCACGTCCGGTTTGCAGAAAAAAGGTCCTGGGTTCGAGTCCCCGGCTCAGCAAGAGCATTTCTATGTGTAGTTTGCATGTTCTCCCCGTGCTTACATGGGTTTCTATCGGGAACTCCGGTTTCCTCCCACAGTCCAAAGACATGCAAGGCTAATTAGCTGTTCCAAACTGCCCCTATGTGTGAATGTGAATGGTTGTGTGTGTTGGCCCTGCAAATAGACTGTTAAGCTGTTCAGGGTGTACCCATCTTCGCCAGAGTTGGCTGAGACTAGCTCCAGTCTTCCAGTGACGCTAATAACATTAAGCGGTTCAGCGAGTAAATGAATTAATGAATTGATAAGGCGTCGCTTCCTCTTTATTGGAATGAAAACTTATACCCATATCAGCCATTCCTGGAAATTCTGCTTTCATTTTAGTTTTATGAGTATCAGTCTTTTGAATCTGATGTGGGAAGTTACAGGAAGCCACTGAAGGAAATACAGCGATGTGGTAATGAGGAAGTATTTTACGAACCGTTTCTGCTTCTTGCTGTATGTTAAGTTAGGTGTGTGATTTTGAAGCCAAAGAACTTTAAGCTAAAGCAGCAGGAAGAGTTGGAGTTGGATTTGGCTAATAGTCTTGGATATCAAGATACTCTGACATAAGTGGCTTCATCGGGGTCCGTAGTTCAACCCAGAGGTCAGGTTACAAAGCTCAGGTTTCCGCCCACCACACAGTACTAATTGGTACAACTCCTGGCAATCCCCACCCTTAAAGGATCTTCACCCTGGTTTGTAATTTTGTATCAAATTACCAAATCACAGATCTAACACAAACCATTCATTCATTTGCCAATGATAGATAGAGAAATGATAGAGTGAAGCAGTGGACTTGCAGGTGGGAGATGTCATAATTGTCGACAACCAGCCGCCTCATTCTTTCTGGCCTGTAGGATGAGTCACCGGTGTCCTTCTTGGTGCAGATTACTGAGTCCGATCGGCTGAAGTGTTGATAAAGGATAGAACCTATACCGTACCTGTGACAAGACTCATCAGTCTTCATCCCCTTCTTGAAGAGTGATCATCACCCACTCAGAGAGACACTATGACCCTTTAAGACGTTCAAATTCACTTTGCAAATTTGGGGGCAGCTGATAAAAAGACCGTCTGTTCCTTTAAGACTGTGGGACTAACCGGCCAATCACTAACCCGCTAAGTGCTGGTCTGCTGATTGCTAGTACGTTCTTATTGTGACCCCATTGTAACTACTTATAGTAAGGGATCCAAATGTCAGCTTGGAACTCCTATTGTCTTTATTTGCCTTTTTTTCCTTTTATGGTAAAAGGTTGCTCTCTGTGACATCATCAGTTCCTCTTTGTGACATCTTACAGATACCAGCTACTCCAATAAACAGTTGCTCCAAATCCCTCACTCACATGCCATTTTTTAACTCAATTTGTCATATGTGAGAGATTTTTTTTAATTCTTATGAAGAATCTTCTCTTCCTCACTGCCTGTGCTTTCATTACTCTCCCTGTTTGATTCCTGGGAATTGCTGCTTGTGTGCTTTCATATTGTGACCTCATAGGTGGTTTGGTCTTGCTTATTGTTCTAAACTGTATAAATATCCTCACCTGACCTGTAAATAAAGGAACCCTTTATTACGTTCAAGGTTAGTAGCTGAACCCCTCCTTGACTACGTTAGTTCTAACTGGACCCCCCCACAGCGATTTGATTGGTCCCTTCAGTACAAAGGTAATTATTTTTCAGTATGTTTTTACACTTTTTACTAGTTTACTATTTTTCATTTAATTATTTATATGTAAATATAAGGCATTTTGCTCTACAGCATTTCTTTGCAGGTGCCTAAGTACTGTACTGCCTGGCCAAAAACACTCACCATCAGTTAAACTTGCAAGTAGGTAAATGCCTTCTATTGGATAATAGCTGAAGTGATGGATATGTTTCAGCTGGCAACAAAATTAGAGATTATAAGTATAAAGTCATAATATTCTGAGCATAAAGTTGTTATATTTTGACTTTATGCTTGTAATATCCCTCATAGTAATCAAGAATAAATGTGATCCAAATATTAAAGTTTTTTGGCAGGGCAGTGTATATTTAACAATATTTCATGACTTTGATTCAAATATCATCTCAGGAGTAGGTTAGCCAATCAAAGCCCACACTGGCTATTATTATTCATTCAAAAGAGTTTCTTGTTGGTAATTGGTGGAAAACTATTGAATAATTCTCCGTAGTGCATCATTGCCATAGTATAACTGAATTACTGCACTGTTGCTACCAGATAAGTGAGTGAGTATTGCATGACTTGCATGTCCAACATAATAATGTGACTACCTACTTTGAAAATATTTTGAATAAGTGATAAACAATTAGTGGTGTGTGAGCGATGGCAGTGTGAGTTTGTTTGTATCATGGTGCCCAGTTTCTGAGAAAGATCTACTAACATGCCTCTAACAAAAGTCTATCTAAACTTCATCCTAAACTTCATCTCACATCAGATAATCAGCTCATCAGCTGTCATTACCTTGATACACATGGACCTTATGGGGGATGATATAACGGAGTTAGAATCCTTCAATGACCAGCATTACAACCAGCAAAATGACATGGAAGTCCAGGACACACAAAACCCATCCAAAAGACCAAAAAATGATTCTTCTACAAACACAGATGAACTCCAAATCATTGTAAGTCTACTGGGCAGCATTAAAAAACTTGAGCTGCTTCAATCACTAAATGAAGACATACAGTGGCTTGCAAAAATATTTATACGCCTTGAACTTTCCCACATTTTGTCACGTTATAACCACAAGCATAAACGTATTTTATTGGGATTTTAATTGATAAAGAAATCCAAAATGGTGCATAATTGTGAAGTGGAAGGGAAATGGTACATGGTTTTCAAGATTTTTTTTACAAATAAAAAGCTGAAAAGTGTGGTGTGCATTTGTATTCAGCCCCCTTTACTCTGATACTCCTAAATAAAACCCAGTGCAACCAATTACCTTCAAAAGTCAACGAATTGGTAAATAGAGTCCACCTGTGTGTAATCTAACCTCACAATAAATACAGCTGTTTTGTGAAGGCTATTGAGGTTTGTTAGAGAACATTAGTGAACAAACAGCATCATGAAGCCCAAAGAACACACCAGATAGGTCAGGGCTAAAATTCTAGAAAAGTTTTTAAGCAGAGTTAGGTTATAAAAAATATCCCAAGCCATGAACATCTTACAAAACACTGCTTAATTCATCATCCGAAAATCAAAAGAGTATGGCACAGCTGCAAACCTACCAAGACATGGTTGCCCACCAAAACTGACAGGCCAGACAAGGATCAGAGAAGCAGCCAAGAGCCCCATGGTAACTCTGGAGGAGCTGCAGAGATCCACAGCACAGGGAGGATAATCTTATTGTATATCAGACTTGCACTCCACAAATCTGGCCTTTATGGAGGAGTGGCAAGAAGAACCCCATTTTTGAAAGAAAGCCATAAGAAGTCCTGTTTGCAATTTGCCACAAGCCATGTGGGGGACATAACAAACAAGTAGAAGAAGACAGATGAGACCGAAATTGAACTTTTTGGCCAAAATTCAAAACATTATGTATGGCAGAAAACGAACACTATCCCCACCGTGAAGCATGGTGGTGGTAATATAATGCCATGGGGATGTTTTTCTTCAGTAGGGTCAGGGAAGTGGGAAGATGGATGGAGCCATATCCAGGGCAATTTTGAAAGCTGGAGCCATATCCAGGGCAATTTTGAAAGAAACCCTGTTAGAGTCTGCAAAACTTGAGACTGGGGCAGAGGTTCACCCTTTAGGAGGACAACAATCCTAAACAATCTGTCAGAGCTACAATGAAATGGTTTAGATCAAATGTGTTAGAATGGCCCAGTCAAAGTCCAGACCTAGATCCAATTGAAAATCTGTGGCAAGATTTGAAAATTTCTCCCCACAATTTTGCCACAGTTTTGAAAACCATGTATCATTTTCCTTCTCTTTCACAGTTATGCACTGCTCTGTGTTGGTTTTTCACATAAAATCCCAATAAAATTTACATTTGTGGATATAATGTGGCAAAATGTGGAAAAGTTCAAGGGGTATGAATACTTCGGTCACTGTATATAACATTACATGATCAGTGTTTGAACTTTATTATTATATATTTGGTGTTTTTTTTTCTTCCTTTTTTTCTTCTTTTTTCTCTCTTGAAAAAATAAATAATAAATAAATAAAACATGGAAGTCAGCTTTTGTATAATAGAGAATTATTTGGTCTTGGCAGATAACAACCCCTTGACCGAAAAAATTCTCTCTCTCTCTCTCTCTCTCTCTCTCTCTCACCATCACACACACACACACACCCACAAACACCCAGCTGCATATAACCACATGCACTTACACACACCTCTCTTTGTTCATTCAGTTTCCACTTCTCTCTCTTTGCTTACTTTTCAATTTTTCATTTATACACAGGACATCATCATGGGAGAATCTAACAAACCAGATCAACAAACAGTACAGGAACTGAGAAACATCGCCAACCGACTCCGAGTCAACTCCATAAAGGCAACCAGTGCAGCAGGCAGCGGGTAAGTGGCCAACATCATCTCTCTCTCTCTCTCTCTCTCTCTCTCTCTCTCTTCATACTCACTCATTTGCTGAACTGCTTAATCCTACTGCTAAGGTCACAGGGAGGCTGTGCCTATCTCAGCCGACACTGGGCCAAGGCCGGGTACATGCTAAACAGCTCGCCAGACCATTGCAGGGCAACATACAACCATTCACACTCATACTCACTCTTAGGAACAGCCAGTTATCCTAATGTGCATGTCTTTGGACTGTGGGAGAAAACCAGAATACCAAGAGGAAAACCCATGCAAGCACGGGGAGAACATGCAAACTTCACACAGAAACACCCAAGCCTGGTACTCTCTCTCTCTCTCTCTCTCTCTCTCTCTCTCTCTCTCTCTGTGGAACCTATTTCAGCTGATTCTGGGCAACCCTGGATTACTCACCAGTCTAGCACAGGACCAGCACTCATACAACTTTTCACACTCACAGCAAGGGGCAATTTGGTACAGCCAGTAATCCTAGTGCGCATGTCTTTGGACTGTGGGAGGAAACCGGAGTACCTGGAGGAATCTCACTCAAGCACGGGGAGAACATGCAAATGCCACACAGAAATGCCCTTACTGGGTCCGGGACTTGAACCCAGGACCTACTTATATAAAGTTTTCATGTTATAACAATAAAATTTTATTGTTGCTACAATATAGTAGTATGACCTCATAGCACTCTGCCCTCACCCAGAGTTGGCTGAGATGGGCGCTAGCCTGCCTTTGACCTTTAAGCGGTTTAGAAAATGATTGAATGAATGAATGAATGAACCATATAGTATGTTTAAATAACATGAACCATATTTTTGTAACCTGAAACACTTCACGTTACAATGTGGTAAAAAGTATTATATCATTATAACTTAGTAATACATATTATATTGTGATAACATGAAAGGTTTGACATAGTAAAATTTTTCATGTTATAATGTGATACTGATCTTTTTTTTTTTTTTTACTTAGGTGGCAGTGGTATACTGTCATGGGTTTAAACTAAAAATTCATCTTAATAAAAAACAACAACAACAAAAACAAACAAAAAAAGCCTAAAATCAGCAGTTGTTTTGCCATAAAAAACATGTTTTATTTACATTGTAGCCTAAATATAAACATTTTACTGTATAAAAAGAGAAATGCTGTTTATCTACTTATCCCATTTTATCCTATATTGGATGTATTTCATACACAGTTCTTGTTGTGGTTCTAAACAAGCCATTAAATCTACTTATTTATAATCATTATTAAATACAAGGCACAAAATGATTCACCTGCTTCAATTTCATCATGGAGAATATAGAGGAGGAAGGATGTAGATAATACAGGAAGAGCAAGAGCTTTCACAAGGGGGGAGGGGTTTGTGTGTGTGTGTGTGTGAAATTTTGACATTTTCCACTAGTTCTGAAAATGCCATTCACTCATTAAAAGTCAGATATTATACCCGTTTTTAATTTTTATTTCGGACACCAATGGAACACCAAAGTATGCTTCCTACTCCAAAAACCTCCACAGTTCTTCAGGAAGCTGCCTCCATATGCACCTCTCCCTGAAACACTGATTTTGAGTGTGACCTTATTTATGGTCTTTCTGTTCTCCGTACCTACTCTGCTCTGATTGGTCACCTTTCTGAAGCCTTTCCTGTCAGTGCACTGGGAGGCAGACAGGGATGAGTGGAGAAACTGGTGTTAATGAATGAATTGTGGGTGACGAGGGTTGGGGGGTGGGGTTACAGGGGTAATTAGAAACTAATAATAAAATATATACATTTAAATATGTGTTATATCAGTGTTTTATTAAAAATTGTCTTGGTTAATATTCATGTATTTCATTTTACACAGATAATCAGGTTTAATGCTTGTAATTTTAACACGCTGTCTGCAGGTTTTGATTAAATCAGTTCACATCTAATACACAATACTTGCAGGTTTTAAGATTTCAGAATGCATTTCCAGATGGATGTATTGATATGACTTTGCAGGGTTTTTATGTGGTATGTGCATGTGTTATATGTAATCTTTGCATGTTTTCTGTTCTGCAGACACCCAACGTCATGTTGCAGTGCAGCAGAGATCATGTCTGTGCTCTTCTTCCACACCATGAAATACAAACCTGATGATCCACGCAATCCCAACTACGACCGCTTTGTTCTGTCCAAAGTAACAGACACATTTCTCAATTGTAGCTATTTTTTTATAAACATAAAATTAACAGGGTGGCATGGTGGCATATTCATTACGTCCGCCTCACAGCAAGAAAGTCCTGGGTTCAAGTCCCGGGCTCAGTGAGGAAGTTTCTGTAGGGTTATTCCATATCAATTCACCTAGAGGTTCCCAGGTGACCATTTCAGAAGTCACTGAAACTTTAACCAGACATAGAACATGTTTCAACATGAACACATGCAAAATTTAAAGGTCCTTGTTCAAAAACTTGATA
>JAQMYF010000012.1:15579132-15596058 GCA_030014195.1 Neosilurus mollespiculum | reverse complement strand
GGATAGAATAATGTGCATATATACAAAGTGGCCAGTATAGTCACTATAGTAATGATATGGAGTAATACATGTTAGAATATAGTAGAATAACTATACAGTAAGTATACAATAAATCTGAAACAGTCAGTTGCAGATATCATAAATCATATATATTTTATAAGTGTCGCAGGGAGGCTGGAGCCTATCTCAGCCATCACTGTACAAAGGCATTGTACAGTCTGAACAGTTCACCAGACCATCAGAGGGCCAGCACACAACCATTCACAGTCACACTCACACCTGGGGCCAATTTGGAACAGCCAATTAGCCTAATGTGCATGTCTATGGATTGTGGGTGGAAACCAGAGTACCCAGAGGGAACCCACACAAGCATGGGGAGAACATGCAAACCTCACACAGAAACGGCCAAGCCCGAACTCGACTTGAATCCTCAACCTTCTAGTGAGGTGGACGTGATAACCACTATAGATATAAATGTTAATATAATTTAAAGACTTTTTGAATCTAAAATAAACTGATTTCATGATGTTTAATGATTTTTAATGACCTGCGTTTAGATGTGTAACTTAAATCCACTTTGTACAGTGTTCTAAAGTTTTTAATGAGCGCATGGTTAGAAACGCAGGCTCTGTGATAATATAAAGTGTATAATCTCCCAGCAAATGATTTATTTATTTATTTATTTATTAGTTATCGTGTGTACTGCTTGCTGGGTGATGGTGAGCTTTCTGAGGGATCCGTGTGGGAGGCCATGGCCTTTGCTTCCTTTTACCAGTTGAACAATTTGGTGGCCATTCTGGACATTAACCGTCTTGGCCAGAGTGACCCCGCCCCCTTACAGCACCAGGTGGACATTTACAGGAAGCGTTGCGAGGCCTTTGGGTAAGTGTGTACATGTGTGTGTGTGTGTGTGTGTGTGTGTGTGTGCCGTGGTGCTGAGAAATCGGTTGGTAATATTATCCACTGTGTATTCCTTCCTCAGTTCCAGTGTACCTGGGAAAGGCTCCAGATCCGCCTTGACTGACTTATATGTGTGTGTGTGTGTGTGTGTGTGTGTGTGTGTGTTTGTGTGTGCAGGTGGAATGCTATCATTGTGGATGGCCACAATGTGGAGGAGTTGTGTAAAGCTCTGTGTCAATCTCATGAGCAGCCAACTGCCATTGTTGCCCAAACCTTTAAGGGCAAAGGCATTCCAGGTACCCCACCCTCACACCCACACGCACAATTTATTTATATCAATTTTATATTTAAGGGCGGCATGGCGGTGTAGTGGTTAGCACATCCGCCTCACAGCAAGATGGTCTTGGGTTCGAGTCCCCTCCCCAGGACCTTCCTCCAGGTGCACATTACCATTTATTACCACATAAACATGCACATTAGCTTGTAACTAGCTGTTCCAAAATGCCCCTAGGTGTGAGTGTGAGTGTGAATGGATGTGTGGGTGTGTTGGCCCTGCGGTGAACTGGTGACCCAGAGTTGGTTGAGATAGACTCCATTCTCCCTGCGACCATTTTATTTTGGGACACTGTCACAAAACAGATTCATAGGGATCTGGTGTAGATGAATCTCCCCAATAAGCAAACCAGACACGTGTATGAAATGAGGAATCAATCATGAGAGGAACCGGACACTCAATCAAAACAGAGAACCCACTTCGTTTTTAGTGACATCGGAGTGAGATTGAGATGTGTACACAGTACTGACCTGCTGACATATTACACACCTTCACCATTGTATTCTGGTTGCAGGCAAATCTATTTCTGTGTGTGTGTGTGTGTGTGTGTGTGTGTGTGTGTGTGTGTGTGTGTGTTATAGCCACAGAGGATAAGCTGGGCTGGCATGGTAAACCCCTGTCTAAAGACATGGCTGAGAGCGTAATAAAGGATCTACAGAGTCAGATCACGAGCAGCAGTAAACTGTCTCCTCTTACCCCAACTGAAGATGCACCTCCTGTAAACCTAACAAACATCCAGATGCGGAGCGAACCCAGCTACAAACTCGGAGAGAAGGTGATGTTCGCTGTATTTAGGTGATGTTAACTCAGCAGTGCAGGTCTCTTCAGCTAAACCTCTCTGTTTTTTTCTTTTGTTGTGATTAAATCAAAGTATTTTTTAATAACCCATTAATGTCACACTGTACTCCTTCTCTTGGCATCTAGGATCATCAGAGCCACCTAATTAAATACTAACAGAGGTTTGCTAAAGGAATTGTGGTTTGTCTTTCAGATCGCTACCAGGAAGGCCTACGGTCAGGCTCTTGCAAAACTCGGCCATTCCAACGAGCGTGTTGTTGTCCTGGACGCAGACACAAAGAATTCCACCTTTTCGGAGCTGTTCAAGAATGAATTCCCTAACCGCTATGTGGAGTGTTACATTGCAGAGCAGAACATGGTACGTGACTACACAAGCTTTCTTTCAAACCCTTATAAATACTCAAATAAATAAATAAGAGTAAACGCTGGAGCAGATCTTCATTCATTCATGTATTTTTTAGCCGAACTGCTTAATCCTACGAGCGCAGGGAGGCTGGAGCCTATCTCAGCTGACTCCGGGTGAAGGTAGAGTACACCACGGACACTAAGCCAGTCTATTAAAGGGCCAACACCCACAATCATTCACACTCCCAACTCACACCTAGGGGCAATTTGAAACAGCTAATTAGTCTAATGTACATGTCTTTGGATTGTAGGAGGAAACCAGAGTACCCAGAGGAAACCTGTGCAAGCACAGGGAGAACATGCAAACTCCACACACAGTGGTTGACGTGTCTGCCTCACAGCAAAGGAGTCCTGGGTTCAAGTCCCAGGTTCAGTGAGGGCGTTTCTGTGTTGAGTTGGCATGTTCACCCCATGATCATGTGGGTTTCCTCCGGGTACTCCGGTTTCCTCCCACAGTCCAAAGACATGCACATTAGGCTAACTGGCTGTTTCAAATTGCCCCTAGCTGTGACTGTGAGTGTGAATGATTGGGTGTGTGTTACCCTGCAATAGTCTGATGAGGTGCTCAGGGTGTACCCCACCTACGCTCAGTGTTGGCTGAGAGCCTCCCCATTTTTTTTTTGCTTTTTTTTTTAATGAAAATGTTTATTAGACAATTATGGTGCACAAAAGGTAAGAGACAACCCAAATTACAAACAAGGTTTAACAATAAGAAAGCTTTTTCACAAGGCTCCAGCCTCCCTGCGATCCTAGTAGGATTAAACAGTTTTGTGAATGAGTAAGATATTAACAATAGCTTTATTTTAGCTAGTATGATAATAATAGCTAGTGGCTCCTGATGGGGGAGTCGCACCATACACTAACGAGGCCTTATAAACTTTCATTCATTCACTTTCTTAGCTGCTTAATCCTAGGGTCTGGGGGAGGCTGGCACCCCTCTCAGCTGACTCTGGGCGAAGGCGAGATACACCCTGAACAGTTCTCCAGGCCATCGCAGGCCTGACACACATACAACCATTTACACTCACTCTCACACCTAGGGGACAATTTGGAACCGCTAATCAGCCTTTTGTGCATCTTTTGGGACTGTGAGGGGAACCCAGAGTACCCGGAGGAAACCCACACAAGCACATGGTGAACATGCAAACCTCACACAGAGCCTGGGAATCAATCCCGGGACCTTCTTGCTGTGAGGCGAACGTGCTAACCACTGCGCCACTGTGCCGCCCCATTATAAGAGGTTGGCGGCCGCATAGTCACAAATAAACAAATAAATAAACAAATAAATATAAAAAATTACAAACTGAGTAAAGTGAAAACAATACCAGCTATGCTATCATGACCGTTAATAATAATAATAATATTAATAATAATAATAGTAATAATAATAATAATAATATTAATAATAATAATGGGCCTCATCATTAGTCTTTGAGTACGAGGAGTTAAAGGGTTCCTGTGGAGAGTAAACATTAAAGACTCTTCAGCGTGCTCAGCATGGCGTTGCATGAGGGCTTCATTGCACCAGTTATTACCAAACACTTTTAAAACAGGTGGCCGCTGTGGAGCCATAGAAGAGGAAGGTTTGATAAAGGAAGTGGCAGGATTACTGAATTTTTACCACACACCCTCTTACAGCCACTGAAGATTATACTGGTTGCACATATTTGTTTTTTTCAGGTGTAAAATTAAATAATAAACTGTATTTCTCTTATTCAGCCATCAGATTTCATTAACCAGTATATATGGATCATCATCGCAGATGAACTGGACCCAGGTGTGGTCGAGTTAGGGCAAGAAGCAGTTGCTAAGCTATCATGGGGCTAACATGGAGACCAGTACAGGTGTAATAGGATGCGCAGGGACACATGGAGATCTGGCTGTGTGCATGTATGGGATGAACTACTTGGAGTAATGTTGTGTTGTTCTTCCTGTTGTTCTTTTTTTTTTTTTTTTTTTTTCCAGGTGAGTGTTGCAGTGGGCTGTGCAGCTCGTGGCCGCAATGTTGTTTTTGCGTCCACGTTTGCCACGTTCTTCACCCGAGCTTATGACCAGCTGCGCATGGCTGCCATCTCGGAGAGCAACATCAACCTCTGCGGCTCACACTGTGGCATTTCCATTGGTTAGTCTTCACTGACCCTTGACCCCTAAATTCTACTTTTCCTTATTCTGAACTATTTAAGGGTGGCATGGTGGCATAGTGGTTACCTCTCTCACCCCACAGCACAAAGGTCCCGGGTTTGAGTCCTGAGCTAGGCAAATGTGTTCCGTTGTGGAGTTTGCTTCTTCCCATGCTTGCATGGGTTTCTTCCAGGTATTCTGGTTTCCTCCGAAAATCCTAGGACATGCACATATTACGCTAATTAGCTGTTCCAAATTGCCCCTAGGTGTGTGTCTGAATGGTTTAACCAGTTTGGTGAATGAGTATATGAGTGAATATGGTGATAACCAGAATGCAGTTCAGTCCCATAAACAGCCTTCATGCACTTCTGCAAGACTAAGATTTGTGAGTTTGTTGTAGAAGCCAAATTTCGTTAAATTCTTTTGCACTGAAATGACAATAATCAGTAAATACTTTTGTCTGTAACACTTCTTCTTGTTCACTTCCTTATGGTTAATTTCCTCACATCTTCCTCTTCCTCATTTCATCATGCTTGCAATATATACTCTGGCGTCAGTACTGTTGCCTGTGGGGAGAGCAATTCGGTTAATACAAACACGATTTACTCCAACACGGTACACCTTTCCAGCACTAGCACTGTCCAAAAAGACCTTTACCCCAACACTGTGTGCATGTGTGTGTGTGTGTGATATTTCAGGAGAAGATGGTCCCTCTCAGATGGCACTAGAAGACTTGGCGATGTTCCGAGCCATCCCCACCGCCACTGTGTTCTACCCGAGTGATGGCGTGTCCACTGAGAAGGCGGTGGAGCTGGCCGCTAACATGAAGGTTCTCATAATCCTCTTGGAAGCCAAAATATGATATATATTAATATATATTTTCCACCAGGCTTGAAATGAACACCTGCTCACCTGCTTAGTGCAGGATGAAATATGCAATGTTGATAATATTTCAGTCTTACATTTCCGAGCTTCGTAAGGCCAGATGTGGAGACATTAATGCTGCAGTTGATGATTCTGGTGAAATCTGAAGAAATCACTTCCAGCTACTTCACTTCTTCCCACTACAGAGACAGCCTTCTATCAGAACACCAGCATTTTATTTTTTTTTATTAGCATGCACACGGAATAGACAGCTAGGGGACCATGAGGAGATGTTCACTGAATATGACAGAGGGTGTATTAGATAAGAATTGATGAGTGCACTTTTACAGTTGGTGTGAAAAGAGTGCGAGATAAACAATAAGGGAAAAACCCCCACAAATGCTTAAAAAAGGAATGAGTTGTCTTACAGCTAGAACGAAGGTCCTGGGTTTGAGTCCGGGGCTTGGCAAGGGCATTTCTGTGTGGAGTTTGCATGTTCTCCCCGGGGTTGTGTGGGTTTCCTCCGGGTACTTCGGTGTCCTCTGACAGTCTAAAGACATGCACATTAGGTAAATTGCCCCTAGGTGGGAGGATGAGTGTGAATGGTTGTGTGTTGGCTCTGCAATGGACTGGTGAGCTGAGATAGGCTCCAGCCTCCCTGTGAATCTAGTAGGATTAGGCAGTTCGGAGAATGAATGAATGAATACATATCATGGTACCCATTGCTACGGGCCATTCGGTGTCTGTATTGCCAAAGCCAGAGCTTGGTCCGCATTATTAACAACATGTCGAATTCATTTCCAATGGGGGTCTCTGCTTTTTGCAGATGACATTGTCCTTTTGTCCATCAAGCCGGGACCTCCAGCTCTGGCTGGAGCAATTTGAAGCGGCTGGGATGAGAACCAGCATCTTCAAGTCCAAGGCCATGGTTCACATTCCTACCCCAACTTATGTTCCAGACTTTTGGTAGTGACTGAAAGAATAAGATCGTGAATATTGAATTAGCTGGCTGAAATTAGTTTCCTTCGCAGGGTGGCGGGGTTCTCCCTCAGGAATATGGTGAGAAGCTCGGTCATCCAGGGGGAGCTAGATGCTTTGTATATACTGGATTAGGACTGTATACATATACAGTTACTTTGCTCCTGGTGCTATTTCCTAAATTTTAAAAATAAGTGAAGTCTTAGTTTAAATCCTGGCTTCACCGTACACACCTTAACCTTAATTCTCCTGATGGTTTGTAAAGAGATTGTACTCATGAAGCCTACATGCTCTCTTTTTATAGGGTATTTGCTTCATCCGAACCAGTCGCCCTGATAATCCTGTAATCTACAACAGCAATGAAGTGTTCTGTGTGGGCCAGGCGAAGGTGAGTTCTTTTGTCCTCTGTCTGACATGCACTGATAGTCTGCTGAGGTGTGCAGAAAGATTGAATTTTTAAATAAAATAAAAAAAAAACATACATGAGATAATTTTCACTTTTTGGCCTCATGCCACTCTCTGGCCGGGTTGCCTTTTCGGCCAGCATGGAATCCCGCCCGCTTACGTCTCTTGTGTTTTGTAGCACACTGTCCACATTGGCTCCTTCCCTGGTCATACCAGCAGGTTAATCAAGTTGCACTGAAAAAAAGTCTAATTCTTACCATCAAATACTTTCATTTCTAATTATGTTGTTTGTTTGTAATAATTGTAGAAGACTTTAGTAGATTAGTCAATTGGAACTCATGATTGCTCATATTCATTGGGTGAGCATAGTAGAATTGGGTTCTGTCCATCTGTACAATTTTTTCTTGCTATAACTTTGGAAGGAAATGACATAGAATCTCCAAATTTGGTGGATGGGTTCCCCTCAGGAAGGGCTAGGTTGGGATTGGAGATGGGTCACCTTGACCTTGTTCCTTGTGTTACAGCAGTCAAGATAAAAGTCGCACACTCTAATACTTTCATGGAGTGCATTTAATCTGATCAGAGCCTGTAATCTCCATGGCATTGTTGCTCCAATCGGTCAATTCGGGGCTCAGCAACATTAATTTGGCAATAAAATGAAGTCAGCTGGTGAGCTGTATGTAGTGGATGAGCAGTTTATCACATCAATGGACTTTTTCTTCCCTTATGGCACAGATAAAATAGGGACTCAAATAGTGAAAGAGTGGTTCAGGGAGCAAGAGAAATCATTTTCACATATGTATTGGCACCCCAGAGTCCTGACCATAACCCTATTGATTGTTTTCGGGATGTGCTGGAGAAGACTTTATGGAGTTTGTTCGGTTTTTCCCTCATCAGTTCAAGATGTTGGTGAAAAATTAACCCAACACTGGATGGATATAAATGTTATGTTGCTTAAGTTTGATGAAATAATGCCGTGGTGATTATGTGCTGTAAGCAAGGCTAAAGGCGGTACAACAACATATTCGTATGTGCAACTTTTATTGTCTGGGCAGCATATATATGTACATAATACTATGACTTTCCATTTTTGACAAATATAAAATACTCCTGCCATCAGGACCGTCTTTAATATTGTCATTGAAGCACGTTAAACATCTGAGCTTTTCTCACTCTCAGTGTGCTACCAGAAAAAGGAATAAAGAATATCCTGTTCCTATCTGTATTTGTATTTGTTTAGAATATGTGATGTGTTGAATCCAACTAATATTTTCATATCTGGTTACATCCTACATTTACAAACAAAATATAGGAAACTTTATCATGACACAACATGAATAAACATAAGATTTGTTTTGGTGATGACAAATAAGGGCTCCTACATTTTGTGGTGTGTACATGTAGGTTGTATACAAGAACAACAATGACCAGGTCACGGTGATTGGAGCTGGTGTAACTCTGTACGAGGCTCTTGATGCAGCTGAGCAGCTGAAGAAAGGTACAGGATAATACCTACACATACATACAACACCTGGATATATTGAAAATACTGCTTTAGATTCATAACAAAGCCCAAGTGGTACTCATTAGTGTGGGTGGGGTGTGCCAGGGTGGGAGCATCACAAAGTGTTTAAGTCAATCAGTAGGTGATGATGTCACAGAGAAGGGCAGAGAGACTGAGGGACATGGGGGAATCTGGCCCCCATAAGAGCATTGCTAAGTGATGTATCCCATAATGTGGGTCATCCCACAATTACTGCTATACACTAGATACTTTGAGCAGTAAGCTCAGTGTGAGTATCAAACACAGGTCCTTTACCCAGAGTCATCATCACTGTGGTGTTCATACATTATAAAATGATGCCAATATTGCACAAAGGGGATTTGGGGGTTAAAACAAAAAGTTAATTTGACAGACTAGGGTATGCCTATCTCAGAGCCTATCTCAGCCAATAGGGCCTATCTGGTGAAGGTAGGATACTCCCTTGAATTCGCCAGTCCATCACAGAGCCAACACACACACAACCATTTACACTCACTCCCACACCTAGAGGCAGTTTGGAACAGCCAGTTAGCCTAATGTGCATGTCTTTGGACTGTTGGAAGAAACCAGAGTACAGGGAGAAAACCCAAGCAAGCACGAGAGAACATGCAATCTTGATACAGAAATGCCCTCACTGAATTCGGGACCTTCTTGCTGTGAACAAAAATGTAATGGCATCTATCATCACTCGAATTGTGATGGTATGTTGGGTCAGAGCAGTGAGTAGGGAGATCAGTACTGTATATAATCTATAATGCAGTTTATATTATAATTTTGGAGTTTTGTGCCCTGGCATCCCATTCAGGGTGTACTCCTGTCGTATACCTCTTATACCTGGGATCTCTGTATCTACTATCACCCTGACCAAGATCGAACAATTTTCAAGTTACAAGTTTTGTAATCTGTTATTATGATCATTCCGTGTGAAATCATCAAAATCTCCCCCAGATTTGAAAAAATCTCTTGGAAGTACCTATATATGTTTGATGAACACATGCAAAATATTTCTGCTTAATACCAAGTAGTTTTTTGGATATAATTTTTTAAACGAAGAGTACCCTAAATCCTATTTTTCAATCATGAACCAGTTTTAAGGGTTTTTTTCTATTTTTAAAAGACAATATCTCAGCTATAAATACAATGATGAAACTATAATTTGGTATATACAATGTTTGAGTACCGAAAAAAAAAAATTTCATTCATCTTTTTATAGCTTCACAAAAATGGCAATTTATCCATTTTCACAAAAATTTGAAAACATTTGCAAAAATTCCGTTATTCTGTTAAGGTGGTTCAAGGAATTATCTTCATATTGTAGATTTCTCTTTCTTAGGGTACAGACATACTCTGTGCGAAATATCATCATTTGAGGGGTTTTTGAGTTATTGTCTCTTGAAAATCAGAAAAATCAAACTAGGGTACTGTAACCTGTCGTGGAAGAATTTTTAGCTTTATTGGCATTTTTTAAAAGACAATATATCAGCAATGAATTCAAGTATGTAGCTCAAATGTGGTATTTGCACTTTCTGCCACCCATAAATACTAAAACACATTTCAGATATAGATTTCTGGGCCCATTTGGGTTTTTTTTTTTGTTTTTTGTTTTTTTGCCATAATAAAAATAGCAATTCATTCACACAGGTTTAGGAAGCTACATCAAGAAGAAGAGCTGAGGGATAATCTTGATATTTTAAAATTCACCTCTCTAAGTTACTGATTTTCTCTTTTCAAAATATAATGCTTGCCAGTGTAAGAGGTTCTGTGTCATTGCAGATTGTAGATCATACATAAATGCAAAGTATAAGGGGTGGTTCACCATTTTCAAAAGCGTACAGAGAGTACTCTTTTTCAAGAAAAAGAAAGAAACAGAAAAATTCCCCAACATGAAAATCAAAGTAATGTCTTAAACATGTATTGAATAATAAACCAAAGATTTAGAGTTAAAACAGTAATTCCTGTGCATTCAGATTTACATGTACAGGGCTGCTACCACATGCAAATGTTTATTTATTTCTACATTCTATTGCTTTTTTCCATGCATGAAATGGAATGAGGTTTATTTTTGACATTTTCACAAAATTTCTCTGTCATCAAATAATTAAAAAAAAACAAAACAAATGATTACACTGATCAGCCATAACCTTATCACCACCTGACTGGTCTGTATCAAGGCAGCCCCATACACAGCTAGCTGCAATGAACAGAAAAACCTTAAAAGACCTGCTATTTTGAAGATGAATTGCTGTTACACGTGCAACAACAATTCATCTTCAAAATAGCAGGTCTTTCAAGCAAATATGATTTGCATGATTTTCAGCAGCCCTGTGTACAGGGATTTTTTAAACCATTGTACTAGTATAATAATACTGGAATCCATTGTGAAATCCACAGAAGACTGAAAAGTGTTTGAATGATACAGTATTTATAGTCAGTTACATCACTAGTCTTTATTTATTTATAGTCTAAACACCATCTCTAAACTTGCACCCTCCACATAGCAGAAGACTGGAGTTATAAAACACACAACAAAATTTGAGGAAGTCAGGCATGTACAAAATATAAAGCAATACTGGTAAATATTATCCAACCCAGACTTTGCAATATCAAGGGAGGCCTTTCAAAATAGCATTGCCATCAAAAAACATATGTGTCAGAAATGGAGAATGTTGAATTGATTAATCTGGAAAACACTAGGAAATACATTTTCCAAAATGAAGCAGAAACCACAGCTCATGAAGTGAAAATCCTCACCCTGCTATTGGGCAATTTAGAATTAATTTGGGTTGGAGTGCAGGGAGCTACAGTGGACAGGCCTGCCTTGTGATTGACATGTACTTCAAAAACAAAACAAGTTTAAATCCAAAACCTGACATAAGCCATGGTGGGGCATCCCCCTGCTGAATTACTGCTTAGATTTTAGCCTTCCTTTCTGAAGCTCCATCCTGATGTTTCAGTAGTTGAAACAGGATCATTATTTTTATCATCACCATAAGCATCATTATCACCATCAGCATTGGATTTTTATTTGTACTGTTTTGTAATAAATCTGAAGTTGGTTCAATGCATGTTATTCTAATTATACAACTGTTTTCTTCAGATAAAATGTCTGTAATATTAAAATTGTACTGTCATATCTTATTTTCGATCAGCAATGACAGAACTCCTTACACTGATGAGCATCATATTTTAAAAATAATCCTTTGAACCATCTTAACAGAATACCTGCAAATATTTGCGTAAATGAATAAATTGCCATTGTTGTAATGCTAAAAAAAGATAAATAAGCTGTGGAGGTCATTCTGGAAAGTTTTTTGTGTACCTAAATTCTTATAACAGATTTCAGCTTCGTATTTGTATTTATAGCTGAGATATTGCCTTTAAAAAAAAAAAAAAAAAAAAAGTTCAAAATTGGTTCACAAGTGAAAAATAGGATTTAGTACCTTTCTTTAAAAAATATATAAAAAAAAAACTTGGTATTGAGCAGAAATATTTTGCATGTGTTCATCAAACATATGTAGTTACTTTCAAAATAATTAGTCAGTGACCTGGGAAGTACCCAGTGATTTCACACGGAATGACCCATTAGTGATATTATTATTATTATGTTGAGTTAAAAATGAATATATGCAGCAGAAGAGGGTCGGGTGGTCCAGGCACATCAGGCTAGTTAGGCTCATCATCAGCTCAGGTACCCTTGCCCCTTCTACACGCAGCCCAGACAGTGAATGGGATTCCTCCCAGGAAGCACTGCCTAATTAAACCCGCCAAGAACTTTTCGGAACCGGAGACTCCCCAGTACTGCAGTCTTCTGCATTGCCCAGACTGTCAGAAGGGCTGTGCTCCTGGTAACAAACCTGGGAACTCTCTTGACCTGTGTTAGTAGGTCACGAGATAACAAACCAAGGGCACCGAGAACAATGGGGAGTCGGACGACTGTGTACTGTGGATGCAAGCAAGACATTTCAAAAGCAAGGTCTGCATACTTGGCATGTTTCTCCTGAATGGGTTTGTCAAACAGGACAAGATCTGGCTTGTTAGCCTATTGTTATTATTATTATTATTATTATTATTATTATTATTATTATTATTATTATTATTATTCACTCACTCATTTTTTAAGCTGTTTAATCCTAATTAGGGTTTGATGCCCATCTCAGCCGACTCTGGGCGAAGGCGGGGTACAGTACACCCTGAACAGCTTGCCAGACCATTGCAGACAAACATACAGCTCACACCTAGGGGCGATTTGGAAGAGTCAGATAGCCTACTGTGCATGTTTTCGACTGTGGGAGGAAATTGGAGTACCTGGAGGAAACCCACACAAGCACGGGGAAAACATGCAAGCTCGACACAGAAACTCTTGAGCCCGGGAATCAAACCCAGGCCTTCTTGCTATGAGGCAGACGTGTTAACCACTGCACTACTGTGCCGCCTTTTGTTATTACTGTTATTTTTTTCATTATTATTATCTCTTCATCTTCATCTTCTTCCACTTAATCTGGGGTCGGGTCACGGGGGCAGCAGCCTAAGCAGTGATGTCCAGACATCCCTCTCCCCAGCCACTTCCTCCAGCTCTTCCCGGGTGACACCAAGGTGTTCCCAAACCAGCCGAGAGACGTAGTCCCTCCAGCGTGTTCTGGGTCGACCCTGAAGTCTCTTTTCGGTTGGACGTGCCCGAAACACCACACCATAGAGGTGTTCAGGAGGCTTTCTAAACAGATGCACGAGCCACCTCAACTGGCTCCTCTCAACACAGAAGAGCAACGGTTCTACTCCGAGCTCCTCCCGGATGACCAAACTTCTCACACTATCTCTAAGGGAGAGGCCTGCCACCCTGTGAATGAAGCTCATTTCAGCCACTTGTATTCGCTGTCTTGTTCTTTTGTTCACTACCCAAAGCTTGTGACCATAGCTGAGAGTAAGAACATAAATCGACTGGTGAATTGAGAGCTTTGTCTTCTGGCTCAGCTCCCTCTTCACCACAACGCTTAACAGCAGAGGCTGCACCGATCCACCTGTCGATCCTTCCATCCTTCCCTCACTCATGAACAAGACCCTGAGATACTTAAACTCCTCCACTTAAGGGAGGACCTCATTCCTGACCAGAAGGGTGCATTCCACCCTTTTCTGGCTGAGAACCATGGCCTCAAACTTGGAGGTGCTGATTCTCACACTCAGCTGCGAATCACTCCAGCGAGAGCTGGAGGTCCCGGCTCGATGAAGCCAAAAGGACATTATCACCTGAAAAAAGCAGAGATGAGATCCTATGGCAACCAAACCAGAACCCCTCAATGCCTTGGCTGTGCCTAGAAATTGTATCCATATATATTATGAACAGAACAGGTAACAAAGGACAGCCTTGGTGGAGTCCAACCCCCACTGGACACAAATTTGACAGGTTGTTCCCAATGCGGACCAAGCTCTGGTTTCGGCAATACAGAGACTGAATGGCCTGTAGCAACGGGTCAGGTATACCATATTCCCGGAGCACACCCCACAAGATAGCCCAAGGGACACGGTCGAAAGCCTTCTCCAAGTCCACAAAGCACATGTGGACAGATTGGGCAAACTCCCATGCCCCCTCAAGGATCCTGTAGAGTGTGTAGAGCTGTAGAGTGCTGCAGCCAAGACGAAAACCACATTGTTTCTCCTGAATCCAAGGTTCAACCATCGGTCAGAACCTCCTCTCCAGTACTCCTGAATAGACTTTCCGGGTAGGCCGAGGAGTGTGATTCCACGATAGTTGGAACACACCCTCCGGTCCCCTTTTTTTAAAAAGGGAACTACCACCCCGGTTTGCCAATCCAGAGGTACGGATGTGGATGACCATGCGATATTGCAGAGACGTGTCAACCAAGACAGTTCTACAACATCCAGAGCCTTGAGGTATTCAGGGCAGATCTCGTCCACCCCTGGAGCCCGGCCACTGAGGAGCCTTTTAACTACCTCAGCGACCTCCACCCCAGTGATAGGCAGATCCTCTCCTGAAACCCCAGGATTTTCCTCTTCCGCAGACCTCACACTGCACCTGACCCCTATAGCCCCTACCACAGGTGGTGGGTCCATGGGAGGGCGGACCCATGGGCAGAAGCCCGACCACCAGGCACCTGCCTTCGAGCCCCTCCCCCAGGACTGGCTGGGGGGCCCCAGTAACCTGTGGCAAGGGAAACTGAGTCCTTGCATTTTTTATTTAATTATTATTATTATTATTATTATTATTAATATTATGATTTTTTTTTCTTCTCAGAGGGCATCAACATTCGAGTGATCGACTTATTCACTATAAAACCTCTGGACTCTGAGACAATTATTGAAAATGCCCGTGCTACAGGAGGTCGCATCATCACTGTAGAGGACCACTACTATGAAGGTGAGTGTTATAAAATACCAATTAATATACATCATAAATGTTTTGGTTTAACCTTATTTAGTTAGTGAGAACAGATTAATTTCAATAACTTACACAACATTTGATATAATTGTACTTCCAACTTTATGGCAAATAATTGTGGAAGACCCACATGTGTGAATGTGTAAGGCTGTGTGTACAGAGAGTATTTTGTGTGTGGGTGTGTGTGTAAGAGAAAGTAGTTTGTACGTTTAGAGTATTTTATGTGTGGGTGTGTGTGAAGTTGTCATTAGTCTCTTTGCTTGGACCCCAGGAATCGCTGCTTTTAGTTATATTATTTCATATATTTTTATATTATTTTATATATTTTTATATTATTTTATAATGTGTTTGATTTTATTTCTGTGGTAATTATAAAATAAATACAGGTGTAATAATAGATGTCAATCTAGTAATGTGTTTCTGAGGCCATGACCTCGTCCATATTGTTTAAGATGAGCTGATGATTATGATGTGTGATTGTACAGGTGGTCTGGGAGAGGCCGTGTGTTCGGGCGTGGTGAATGAACACGACTTCACTGTGCAGCGCCTCGCTGTGTCTCACGTACCACGGAGTGGGAAACCCAGAGAACTACTCAAACTGTTCAGTATCGACTGTGACGCCATTGTTCAAGCCGTGAAGAAGATAATCAATGATACTGCCAACAAAAAGTAACAGAATAAAGAGAATAGAGAAAGAAACGGATGTAAAGTAGCTGTAAGTCATGAAAACAGGTCCAGGGATGGTCTTACCAAAATGCTTAATAAAACATTCATACATTCATTTGCCGAACTGCTTAATTCTTATTTGGGTCACAGGGAGGTTGGAGCCTATCTCAGCCTACTCTGGGCAAAGGTGGGCTACTCTCTTTACTGCTCAGTAAACTATTGCAGGCAACACACACACAACCATTCACACTCACACTTAGGGGCAATTTAAAACAGCCAATTAGCTTAATGGCTTTGGACTGTGGAAGGAAACTGGCGTACCTGGAGAAAACCCACACATGTACGAGGAGAACATGCAAACTCCATGTACTTAAAAAAGGTACATGAATTTGTACTTAAAATTTCAGTCTCCATGACTTATTACTACCAAACATTCCAAATAATTAGAATGATCTACAAACCTTTATTATTATTTACTGTCACTAATTTATGGTTTTAATCCTTTAACACTGGAATAAACACACGATGGAAAGAACCCGTCATGAATACAACTGAAATGATTTTTAAACCTAAGTCATTTTTGCTTATTGCAGTATTACTTTAAACAGTGTTGAACATATAATGATCCTAATCAGAGTATAATAAAGATATTATTTTGATGGTTAATAGAATTCTGTCATTCTTAAGCTTCAGGGTAAATCAACATTTACATGCAAACGCACAATTATTCACACTTACACCTAGGGGCAATTTGGAACAACCAGTTAGCCTAATGTGCATGTCTTTGGACTGTGGGAGGAAACCAGGGCTCCTGGAGAAAACCCATGCAAGCACAGGAAGAACTCAACACCAAGGCCGGGATTTGAGCCCAGGACCTTTTTGCTGTAAGGTGAACATGGTAGCCACTATGCCACAGTACTGCCCATACCTGTGCAGTAGCTTGCAGAACTGTTGCTTTACAACCTGTAATCTAAAAACTTTCCTTTATTTTATGTAACCCTGGGTTTATGCTGGGCCATGATGTACGTGATCTCCGCCATTAAATAAAGTGCAGAGCTCCATGATTTATGAGCACGCTTGGAGTACAATCGTGGAATAAAAAGGAGGCAGCTCACATCCAAGAGATGAAATTTGAAAAAATCGTTTTGCCAAGTTCATCAAGATCCCCCATGATGGTGCCAAGGTCTGTTACGCTTTGTTAAGGTCTGTTAAGGTCTACTGTGCTTTACCTCACTTCCCACGTTCTGTCATGATTGGTGGCAAATCGTAATCCGCAAAGTTCCCTCAAGATCATCACGATTCTCTCAAATCGAGGAAATCATGGACATTAGGGTGGCCCTTAATAATAAACGTTTGAAAGTCTAACCTCTCATTTTGTTCTATTTATTAAGAAAAAATTCTGGAAATTAAAAAAAAAATTTTTTTATTACATTTACATCATTTGTCCAGAGCGACTTACAATTATATTTTTTATACAACTGAGCAATTGAGGGTTAAGGGCCTTGCTCGAGGGCCCAACAG
>JAQMYF010000012.1:15525756-15569957 GCA_030014195.1 Neosilurus mollespiculum | reverse complement strand
TCCCTAATTTAATTTTACTATGTAAAGCTGCTTTGTGACAATGTCAATTGTAAAAAGCGCTTTACAAATAAAACTGACTTGACTTGAAAGTAAATTACCTTGCGACTTTAATTCCAGATCTTAAGGAAACTGTCCCAAGAGCCTGTAGCCACTGCCATTCCATCATCAGTAACACCCAAGCAGCTAACACGGTTATCATGGCCTGCCAGGACACCTAAAAAAAAAAAAAGAAAAGAAAAGAAAAAGTTATTTATAATCAAATGTCGTCTATACACCAAGTGTACCATGTGAAATTCCAGGACCGTATCGATGAGGAGTGGGGAGTGTAAGGAACTCATCTTAAACTGCATGTAAATGCAAACAGTTATTTTCACAATAAAATGACCACACACACACACACACACACACACACACACACACACACACACACTGCTCAGAACATTTAGCTAGAGGACAAAATTTATTCAGACATTATCTTTTACCACTCACTCATTCGCCGAACCACTTAATCCCATTAAGGTCACTGGGAGGCTGGAGCCTGTCACCTGACTCTGGACTCGCCAGACCATTGCAGGACAACACACAACCAATCATACTCACACCTAGGGCCAATTTGGAACAGCCATTTAGCCTTATGTGCATGTTTTTGGACTGTGGGAGGAAACCCCCTTAAACACAGGGAGGTCACACAAAGAAATGCCCTCACCGAGCCCAGGAATTGAACCCAAGACGTTCTCGCTGTGAGGTGGACATGCTAACCACTACGCCACCATACCACCTCTTTTCTTTTATCTATTATAAATGATCATAAAAAACACGGATTAGCTGTTGGCTGATCTCATCAGTGTTTATACCGGTGTTGGTCAGTGTGTGTGTGTGTGTGTGTGAGAGAGTCTCTATCTACATTTCATGCTTTCTGATGGTCTGATGGCATACATAATTCATGGGGATGGTGGAATAGTGCTGTGCTCCTCAATGCAAATGCAATTAACTATTCATGTGCCTGTTGAGTAAGGAGACAAAGGGATGGGTGGGGGTGACATGCAGCTTACAGCGAGGAAAACGTCCTCCAGGGGGGTCGGAGATAATGCACATCTCTCATAACACGCAGGAAACAAGTGCTAACGTCTTCAGAACAGTGCCGGTGCTTAAGAATGTTAATGAATACATTGAGTTCTATCCTCAATAATCCCTGTGTGGGCAGAAAGTTTGGGGGGAATTGGTTAACACGGTAAAGACCTGCACTGCTGAGTATCCCAAGAATCTCCCAGGAATTTATTTACTGCTTTGTTTAGAGCACTGAACGTAATATTTCCACCTCGGAGCATGTCGGTCTAATAGACGTCATCTAATAAGCATCAGCAGATGCATTTCCATCCATTTCCATTATTGATTGTGGTCAGAATACCACCATAATCCCATTAAAGTACTAAATGTCATGTATAGCCTATATTACAACCCCATATTCTGTTTATCTCTGTTCAATTCTGTGATATTAGATCCATTAGGGTTTCTAATGGAGCTAAAAAATCCTTTCTGAAAATCAAACATCCTGTCCGTCCGTCCGTCATTCACTAAATCCTTCAGGATTCCCGTTACACAGCACCGGGTTCCCTGAGGTCATACAGCGCTCCTTGTACTGACCTGCACGGTCGGCTTTGAGGGTGTCCCACACGTTGCAGTTGAAATCATCATAGCCAGCGAGCAGCAGACGGCCGCTTTTGGAGAAGGCCACCGAGGTAATGCCGCAGATGATGTTGTCATGCGAGTACACCATCAGTTCCTGGTCAGCACGCAGGTCGAACAGCCTGCAGGTGGCGTCATCCGAGCCTGTGGCAAATGCGTTCCCATTGGGGAAGAACTGAAGGGGAGATATTTTAAAAGTTTTAAATAAATACAGGCAAACGATATATTTTTTGCAGTTCCTTGCTCAACAAGTCATCACCCTAATTTGTAGGTGGACCTGAAAATGGACTCTAAAACTGGGAGACAGAAATGATGGTGAAACTTGACCCACCAGTGATGAGGTACATAAGTAACATTACTACTTGTCTCCACCAGGGGGGCTCACATCACACAAGTACATTGTGTAGCCATGACTGAGAGGCAGAAAGGAACCTTTGCTTACTCAGTAGCAGAACTACTGTACTAGTAGGTCAGTGATGGATATCACAACCAGGATGTTTTCCAGTCCGACCCAGTTCCATAATTTATATGCGAGGATATCTTTAATCTGTTCATATGCACAAACCTCATATTAAGTGAAATCACTGGTTTTAATCTCATTATGTTCCCTGTTTATGCTCAGGGTAGCACCCATTACACCCCATCCTGTTTCCATTAGGGAACGCAGCGCTATATCGGACACTGCGTGCGTGATACTTACACAGATGGCGTTGATGTCGGACTCATGGCCAGTGAAGGTCTGTCTGCACATGCCCTCTCTGATATCCCACAGCTTTGCAGATGCGTCACATGCGCCAGAGACGAACAAGCGTGCATCCGGGGCCAGAGACAGAGACATCACATCTCCGGTGTGACCTGCAAATGTGGTCGTCTGCTGCCCCGTTTCAATGTCCCAAAGAGCACTGCAGATAAAACAAATGGGATCAGTGACAACATGAAACAGAGGAGGAGCACGTGTGCTGCCAATACAGCATTAGTTTATTAAAAAAATGAAAACACAGGCACTAATAATCTGCTATGAAACCTGTACCACATCCTATGCTGCAGCAAATCATACAGAACCTTTTCCATCCTACACACATGTTGAATGTAAAGGAAACATCTGGAAATTGAAGATTCAAAGGATTACGCTCTGAGGATTTGAATCGTCGTACAGCAGGACGTCTCTCCAGGCAGCGCATCATGTGAGTGTATGTAAGTGTCTGTGTCTGATGCAAATGTTCTGCACTACCCCGGACTCACCAGCTGGTGTCACCTGAGCTAGTGACAATCTGGTTGTCGTCCAGGAAACGACAGCAGGACAGATAACCTGTGTACACACAAAACATGGTTCGTTTTAAGGCTGTTGCTCCATCCCTAATGCTACATTAACGACCTCAACATGACAATCCCTTCGTGACTGCTAGCTGAGGAAACCCCCACCCTCCTACACACACACTCACCTGTATGGCCAGCCAACTCACGGCTCACACGGACATTGCCCTCGCGCGTCTTCAGATTGTAGATGGAGCAGATGTTGTCCAAGCCACCGCAAGCCACGTAGTTGCCGGACGGAGCGTACGCGCACGTCATCACCCATGAGGAGCGCAGTGGGATGGCATGCACCTACAACAGGACAGTGCTCATATAAGAATGCCTGCACCGGTACAGGCTCATTTATGCTTGATGTTAAAGATGGATACGGATGCACACAGAGCTTTCTAGCTGGAGCTCATTTCATCCGCACTTTTGCACAGGATGGAGCAGTACCGCCAGCAATCATGGGGGCGCTGCAGCCAATAGTTGAAGAGAGACACGAAGAAGAAATTCTAATACTAGCTATAAAGATCTCTATGACACCATTCATTCACCAAATCACTTAATCTTACAAGAGGCGCAGGGGGGCCTCAGTCAACTCTGGGTGAAGGCGGGGTGCACCCTGAACGGCTCGCCATTTCATCACAGGGCCAACACACACTCACAACCCATCCACACTCACACCTAGGGGCAATTTGGAACAGCCAGCCTAATGGACATGTCTTTGGACTGTGGGAAACCTGAGTACCCTGAGGAAACCCACACAAGCACAGGGAGAACATGTAAACTCCACACAGAAACGTCCTCACTGAACACGCGCACCTTCTTGCTGTGAGGCGGACGTGCTAACCACAGTACACCACCATACTGCCCTTTATGATACTAGCGGAAGGTTTTGAAGAGAGGTTATAGAAGCTCATAAGAGGGTATAAATATCTATACGGCATTAATTCACCCAGGCACAAGGACAAACATTTGACACACAACAGCCGGGAGGCGACTGGACGCAAACTTGACGGTAGCAAAGAAAAAAATATAATTGTATAACAACCCTAAATGCATTTACAAAAACTAAACATAAAAAAAATTAATCAGCAATGAATAAAAACATTCGGATCAATTTTGACCGAAACCTTTTAGAACTTAGAACTCACAGGGATTGTTTTTGTTTTTTTTCCCCTTCTTCTTTTTTTAATCAGACATGCTCAGTAATTACCAGAGGTGGAGAACAGACTTCTGGGAATTTTGGCTCACCTTGTTTGTGGTATAGCTGTCCCAAATGATGAGTTTACCATCCTGGGACGCACTGACGAGGAGCCTGCAGAGAGAACAACACAAAAAGATCAACAGCGGTATTATTTTTATATTATGTGCAGACAAACATGACAGATACGCCTGGTAGTACTGACAGAAAGTCAACTAAATTCCAAATAATTGATTACTTATCAAAATATAAATAAATAAAACATCAAAAACTTCCTATATAAACACATTTGCATACACGCTCAGAACCTTCCACGTGAATACGAACCAGAGATGCTCTGCGGGGGAGAAGCCTGATGCGAGTATCGAACGCCACATACACAGAACACACTTTCACGTGCGGTGAAGGTATTCCTTCATTTGAATAAACAAAATGATCAGGAATATTGCACATTATGGTGACGTAAGTGGGGGTTAAAGGAGCCGTGTCATGATTTTCACCAAAATTTACCTAAAAATTATATTAAATTTTATTTACTGTTAAAGGAATTTCCAGCTTTTAAACATGACATGGAGCAGATGGGAATGGACCACAACAGGAACTTTTTGAAGTCTTGTTAGGCTGAAATACCACTGCTAATGTCCTAGTAAACTGGTTGTCTGAAACAAATTAATTTGCTAGCCTTCATAAATGGAATTTAAAATGGTTATGTTTAGTTTAATAACACCTTTAATGTTACTGGGGCTACTTATTTCAAACTATGACACTGCCCCTTTAATATATACTTTCCACCACGGTTGTGGTAATCTAGGTGTACTTTCTACAGTGATTCATGTGTATGATACAAGATGAACCCATCCACCCAAAGTAAAATGAATAAAAACAGAAGGAGGACGATGAGCGGACAAACTGTTTAAAATAAACAATAGAAAGGAACTAGATTGGCACTCAGAGGGTAAGCTACCTCCACCAGGAACAAATGGATTATTATTCATTCTTTTTCTGAACTGCTTAATCTTAATTAGGGTCGCGGGGAGGCTGGCGCCCAACTCAGCCGACTCTGGGCGAGGGCAGAGTACACCCTGGACAGTTCGCCAGGCAATGGTTCTTTTACATGCCTGACATGGCTGGCATTTGATAACCCAGTTAGCTGCACTGGGGGGACTGCAGTGACAACTTGGTGACAGGATTACTGATCCCAAGGTCAGGGGTTCAAGTCCCTGACCTTGGGATCAGTAATCCTGCACCCCCTACCACTGGGCCACCACTGCCCCACGGATTATTATAACTTGACATGATCATAATAAAATGTCTCCCTCTAGTGGGTGTTGAATGAATAGTTTGTTCCATGTAAAAGACGGGTTTGTCTTTTTTAACATGATGCCATGCACGGATCACCTCCAAATTGAAATGGCTTCTTTCCAGGCCCAGGATCCACCCCTCTACCAAGTTTTATAAAAATCAGATGAGTAGTTCTTGCATAATACCGCTAACAGAAAACAATCCTTTAATAAACTCCTGAGTACGGATTGAGATGTTATGGGTGCTAGCCAGGCCCATACCCCATCCCTCCACCAAGAGTGAAAATTGATAGTACACCAAACAGTTACTTTTATCTTGCTAACAAATGTGCTGGTGAACACACAACCAAAAAAGATAGCTAACTGCAACTTTGTGCAATGTACTAATCTTCAGTCACTGTTTCTGGAAATAAGACGCTTAGCGGAGATTGTGCAGCATTATCGTGCAGCATTATCGTGCAGCATTATCGTGCGGTCTGAGGGAATAACCCAGGAGTGGAATTAGAGTCGTTCTGCACCACGATCAGTTACAGCGATTAATAAATGATCAAAGTAACAACAAAACCCAAAACAAGCTAGCTTAATATTCTGAGATACTTTTGGAACAAAATGTTGCATTTTCATTGGGTATTTATTTTACGTGGTGCAAATAGCTTGATCACACTGCTTCTTATTAAAAATAACCAAACTTCTGGGTGAAGTAATGAATGACGCAGCTATAGGAAACTATTTCTTGTGCACCTTGAAGAAGGGACCGCCAAACTCCTCCTTTACGTCCTTCAGAACAAACACAGGAATGTTTGCGTGTCAAAGGGTGGCCATTTTGTTACAACACAATGCGTTTAGCAAAGCAAAGCAGTATGACACAGCACAGAGGGAGTCTCTGGGGTCTAACTTAACCTGCAGCCTCCCAATTAACCTCCTGGAGACCAGGTTAGACATGTTTACCACGAGATCTCCCTTGGGTAAGCGCAATATCTTTATCTTAACACCCAGAATCTCCATTCTCTCATGCACTTGTCGAACCACTTAATCCTATTAGGGTCCTATAAAGGTCAGATAAGCCCATCTCAGCCGACACTGGCTGAAGGTTAGATACACCCTGAACAGCTCACCAGAGCATCGCAGGACGAACATACACAAAACCATTCAACTCACACCTAGGGGCGATCTGGAACAGTTAGCCTAATGTGCATGTCTTTGGACTGTTGAAGGAAACCCAAGTACCTAGAGGAAACCCACACAAGCACGGGGAGAACATGCAAACTCCACACAGGAACACCCTCGACAAGCGTGAGACTCAAACCCAGGACCTTCTTGCTGTGAGGCGGACGTGCTAATCACTACACCACCATGACACCCTGTCTCCACTAAGTCTGCACTAAAAAAAAAAATAAAGTTGAACCATGTCTGCAGTACGACACACACAGCTTGAGTGAGATTACCGTGAGTCAGAGCCCCAGTGCATGGCGTAGATTTTAGCCAGGTGACCTCTCAGCGTCCGCCTGGTGCGCATCTGAATCCGCCCAACAGGGTCGATGTTGGCTGTAATCTGTGCATATACACAAATACAACAGAGTCATGATACGAATACTGTTTATGATTTCAATTCTATGTAATGGTTATCTTTAAAAAGGTACGGACTGACAGTACGAGATTGCACGCTCACCTGAGACAGGGTAGCATCTGCACAGGCTTTCCTCGCATCCTTAAAAAAAACCAAAAAAAAAACCCGAAGAGCTGTCAGTTTACAGAAGTGCCATTATTACAGCAAACACTACGTACATTAAAGGAGCCACAATTTTTTTTATTTCAAATGCTGTTGCCAAAAAAGTCATGTAAATATGCACTGAATGTCCAAAATACTAGGGTGAATTTGCTAAATAACCTTTCAACTTGCAAATCAAGGAGTTTAAAGTTTCCGAACCTGACATGGAGCAAATAGATGGCAACAGGAACTTTTTGAAATCGTAACGAGAAGAACAATTCATACCAAATTTCCATCTATATACATGATCATGTCTTCTTTAAATCACCCTACTGATACAATTTACTTTTATTCTTTTCTTTATAAACCATGACATTGCCCCTTTAACATACCACATTTATAGTACAGTTCTAGTTTACTCTTCCTGACAAGCTCCGAGCAATGCTACGAGTGTGTTGTAAAGAATGCTAACATTAACGTTACCTGCAAACATTTTAAATATGGTAATATTAACTATATATTTAGAAACAGCAGCACTTCAGTTAACTCCTCCCAAAGTCTGTCAGTATTAGAACAGGGCTTTAAGGTCTGAAATCCACCGCTGTCAACCTTCTGTTGGTAAATATTGCCAATGTAAGGTGATGGCAGCTTCAGGATTAATATTTACAGCCAATTAAAGCCACAATCAGTATAAAGTAGAAAAAGCTGTTGTGTTCAACTATTATTTTTAAATACACACGTACACTTCATAAGACGTTAATACAAAGGGAGCAGGTCGTTATATTCTCTTGTAGAAATCCTCAACGGCACATTGGACATGTTGAGCTGTGTGTGTGAACTCACTCTGATCTGGTTCTTCAGCTGTTCAGCCTCCTGACGTAGCTGGTCGAGTTCACTCATTTTCCTCTTCTATATGGTATTCTTCACTCCTGCCACGCGCTGGGTCACTTACTGATCTGAGAACGACAGAGAGAGAGAGAGAGAGAGAGAGAGAGAGAGAGGAGGTTAAGCCTGTATGTGTAAGCTTCAGGAGATACAGTAGTCAGTGAGAACAGCCAGTCAAATCCTTTTAACTTTATCCTTTGTCATTTCAATTAGTTTAAGCACGCTGATCCAGAAAAAAACAAAAACACTGTTTACTATTTGTGGAAGAAGTTTCATTCTCTACACCGCCAATTACCAGAAATGCTCTAAAAGATGTCCATGGAGCAACAAACCAAGCCAAAACATCTCCGCAAGCAAACAGTATAGAGGTGGGGGGTGACTAACAGTGCTGTGTGAAGAGCACATAACATTTTACAGGTCCACATCGAGGCCCAGCAGTCCCACATACAGCTAAACTCGGGGCCATCTTAACCATCAGGCTACGCAAACGGCAATAAACGAGCCATAAAAAAACTGATCCGGGGATGGCATACTGTGTGTGTGTGTGTGTGTGTGTGTATATATGTGTGCTCGCTCTCTCTCTGCTGGTGTGTGTCCTTGCCAACCCATGAAGCTGTTACTAAGCAACAGGGTTCTGCAGCAGCCCATGCTAAAGATCACCATTTCGGCGCTGGTGCAGAGAGAAAGCTATTTACAAATCGAGACTGACAGATCCCACAGCAAATTCAGCTGGCTTCACAGCTTCAGTGTGCTGAAATGTGGCTAATTCAACCCTCGTCTTAAGATAAATGTAGGAACTGTCACAAAAAAAAAAGAAATAAAAAATACACAGTGAATAGCGCCTGTGCTAGGCAATGTCTGCTTCTCGTATGTTTTTTGCTGTAACACTACACGTGGCAAACGTCCCATTTTGCAAATCGCAGTGTCCTGGAGACCATTACAGCCACCCTGAAGGGCAGCATGAGCTTTGATCTGTTCTGTACATGTGTGGCAAGGCACTTAACTGATTTCATAACGTACCCTTTAGATGAAAGGGAAAAAATGGGACCTGAAGGATTAACATACAATTCCAGTCGAATGAATCGGTTGAAAAAAGCAAGTGAAGGGGGGAAGAAAAAAAAAAAAAAAACACACGCAGGAAAAGGAGCAACGTGAGCAGCCCTGACAGGATGTGAGAGCTCGTTGCAGCTCTGGCCACTGTCCTCCTTCCTTTCCTTCCAAAGTCACACTGGTAATCCAGGGACACTTAATTCAGTCCGTACGCACAAATCCGGTTAACACGGAATCTGCTGATGATCCTAAAAGGGGTGACTCTTCTGCTGACCCAAATCCAACTGCGAACATGCTTACAGCCAACACTTTTACTTATACAGTGCTGGAAAAGAGAGAGAGAGAGATACGACGAAACGCACTGACACTACCTCAACCCTTGGTGATGCTCGAAAATTAACCTTCATGACCCCACAGCACCCCAAGTTCTCAACGCAGCAAGAATTCCCAGCCGTCTTTAAGCAGCAACTAAAACATTTTCTGTGTTCTGTATGAACAAAGCTAGCTGCCCCTGCTATCCCTTCCTCTAGCTCTTGGTAAACCCAGGCCATTCCAGGTAATAAACTTACCTTTCCCCTTTATGCTAAACCACAGATCTTGTATGTCTGATGGCTGACGACCTTCTGAATGGACCCGGGATCCAATAAACACCTAACCTCATTATGCTAGAATGCTAAACGCCGATTGGCCTGCGCGTCTAAACGCGTCTGCATTTAGCCAATGCAACTTAAGCCCGACGTAATCCAGGTGATAAAAATGTGTCATGCTAGTATTACTAATACTTTCCTTCAGTATCAGAAGCGCAGCACTGTTTCGCGCTAGCCAACCCCGTCCTGGCCAAGTCTCCAAGACCTGAATTTGGCCTTCCTGCCTGTGCAACTTAAACCGAAGCCCGTCAAAAAGATGACAATCAAGTGTTCACGCGTCATTTTCAGACTGCTGAAGCCTTAATATGCCTTCACTAAAGCTTTCTCCTGTTCATACAGATCGGTCACGCCTTTCGGTCGTCAAGAAAGAGAGGACGACTAAAAAGGGCGAGTCAACAATTGTTTGGCAGGTCTCATCAGGAACTAGCATGGCTGAAACAGCTTTGTTCGTGGAGGAAGAAAGAGAAACGAGAGTGAGAAGAGGAAAATGACAGCAGTAAGGAAAGAGCTGAGACTACAGAAAGAGAGAAGAGGAGAAAAGCAGGAGGGGAAAAAAAAAAGCTGCGGCTCTTATGCGCGGCCTCCCTCCTCTCTCTCTCTCCCCTTCCTCTTTCTCTCTGCACTATTTATAGTCAGGTGGTGGATGGGCTCGGCTGAGAGGGTGGAAGCGGTCTTCACATTTTCCAGCAAGACCTATCAGCTCAGTCATCTCCGCACAACGATGCCCAACACACACGGGTGGCATAAGAAAGTCCAGGCCTGAGTAACACATTTCTTTCTCCTAAAGCCTCTAATCATATTAGTGGTTAGTTACAGGCTGCCGGAGAGATTTATTTATTTTTTTGTCCTGTCGTAGGCAGGAAGGAAAGAAATGGGACTATAAAAGACTTCCTTCTGGTCATGAGAGAGGTGGGCGATGCCTTAACAGAGCTGGCTGACTGGAAACCAAAAATCATCTATCAAATGATCCAACAAGCGCATTCGCCCTCACTACTCATATCACGACGATGCCTTTACTGAAAGACTGCGTTAAAAAATATTTTAAAAATTACATACTGAAAGCACATTTTACTACAAAATGAATGGGGCCAGGAGGAATGAGAGAATCGGAATCATCTGAAGTGTGCCTCTTCGTTTACAGTTCAATGACTCCATTTCTAGATATTCCCATTTTAATTCTATGAACCGTTACTCTGAACCCAGGTACACTGTATTGTACTGTAAATGTCCGGTGATGACTTTTATATTAAACAAATCATCACTGTCAGGATTTTTATTCTGTCGGTTGAATATACACACGTTCAGCTTCATAGCATATACATGCCCATATGCATGGAACATAACTGATTGTTGTCCCTTGTCCAGTCACTGACTTCATGATTTGCGCCACAGTGAATACAACATTTCGTGTCTCAATGAACGGAGCTGAATTCACACTTTATGGAGTGCACAGGCATCATAACATTCTGCGTTAACCATTACACACTTATATTTTGAAGATTTTTTTATTCTGGGTCTCAGAATGCAGAGGGGCATGAGAGAACCGATAGTGTTCTGACGTATTTTCTGTGTGATGCAATCGGTCCTTTGTGCTCGTCCTCACCCCCACCCGACACACACAACCACAGTAACACGGAACATGAACTTGTTAAACAGATAATCAAACTAACAAGACAGTTGATACGGATAAAGTGGAAATCAAGGACTGAAAGACGACGAAAAGAAAACTCAGCTTTAACCTTTCCTTCTTTCACTTTAGAACGAACTCGGGAAAGACCGGAGAGATTTATTTATTTTCTGCTATTCGGACACCCATCAATAGAGATATCCATTGTTAGCTCTGCCTTTAGGTGGTGCCTAAATCTTTATATTATCTGTGTAAGATGTGCAGGTCCGGTTGTATGAGCAGACAGTCCAGTTCCCTCAATTACCATCTAATGTTTATAGTATGAATTTATTAAATTCTTTACTCCCTTGTTTTTTGTCCAGCTGCGATTCCGCAAAGAAAAAAAAAAAAATAATTTACACCCCCTGTCTGGCCTTCATTTCTCTTGACTGTTTATCAGTGCTATTGTAAAGATGTTACACATCCTAGCGTGTTTATCATGCACAAGGCTATAAAACATACAGAACATCAGGGTTCTGCTAAACCAAACACAGGAACATTATTATGAAAAAAAATAGTCAATTAAATGCTAGAATTATTAGGTGCTTATTTACAAGAAGAAAACTATGCTGAAAGAGTTATCCTGGTTCCACTGCAGCTCACTTTCCCTCCGATTCTGGCTGTATATGTTTTATTGAAATTGTTCTATTTAACTGGGATGCACAGACTGTTATATATTAAAATATGTTTGTTTTCCATTACAGTTTTTGAGACAAGCGCCGCCATCCTCAGAGTGGTATTACTCTAAAACTACCAGAGAGGGAGGCACGGTGGTGTAGCGGTCAGCATGTCCACATCAGAGCAAAGAGCTTGGCGAGGGCGTTTCTGTGTGGACTTTGCATGTTTTCCCTGTGTTTCATCTGGGTACTCTGGTTTCCTCCAACAGTCCAAAGACATGCACATTAGGCTAACTGGCTGTTCCAAATTGCCCCCAGGTGTAAGTGTGAAATGAACAGGCAATCGGTTCAGGGTGTGCCCCTGCCTTAGCCCAGAGTCCGCTGAGATAGGCTCCAGCCGGATAAACCGGTTCAGCAAATGAATGATTCAATGATGAGCTCAATCCTATTAGGGTCATGGGGAGGCAGGAGACTATCTCAGCCAACACTGGGCAAAGACGGGGTACACCCTGAAAATAACTTAATAAATGAACAAATTAGTTTTCGAATGTTTTAAAGAACTACATGTTTAATTATATTTGAATGTGTGTACTTGAATTATTGTGTTTATTATTATGGCTATGGACAAAAATGTTTGGATGTTTTTCTTCCTTTTTTTAAAACTATTTTCAGGGAGCATATATCAACTAACACAATAAAAATTTACTGTGACGGGATTACCTGACTATTTTCTTTATGTTATTGTATTGAATATAATCATAGATTAAAGTCAAGATATTTCATACTGTAAAAATTCCAACCTTTAAAGGGGCAGTGTCACGACTGGTAACAGACAATTACCTAAATATTAACAGTTGTCAAAGACGACAATCACTTATATAGATGGAAATTTGGTTTAAAAAAGGATTCATGGCAGGAATTAGATTTGTACAATAAATTTGTGACAGAATCTCAATCATTGAAAAATGTTCAGCACAACAAGAATTTAAAACGCTTTTGTTGCAATCCATTTCCATCCACTCCTTATCAGGTACTTTTGATTTGCATGTTGAATAAACGCAGACTATTATTTTATACATTCAGTGCATATTTACACAACTTTTTTGAAGACAAAATTTGGGTAAAAGTCATGACACCACTCCAAGCAGCTTCATCATTCTGAACACAACAGATTTGTGTCTTTGAATAGACATTCAGTTCCTTTGACTTGCAAGATAAATGGCTAGAAAGTTCTGCTGCACTGGATTTCTCACAGGAAAACATGTCCTAAAAGCGTTTGCATGTCAAAAAATAGAATCCACGCAACATCTGTGTTTCAATAAAGAACATGAATAACGAACAGTCCCCCAGAACGGTACACCTATAGATCTCTCATGTCATGATCAGAAGGGCTGAGAAACTGATACATGCAGTAGTGTTTGCACATATCATTACAATCCGAGAAGGCAGGGTGCTATTTATAGGCCATATCACTCACCTCTAACAGAGAGATTAGACTAATGGGACTCTATACTCAAGAGGATGAGTCGGAGCACAGCTTTCCTAATGAGGACTATGCTGAAGGAGATCGGGGTGTGGTCACCTTCAGAGACACACATGTACACGGATCCATGACCTTATCTAGAGCTGCTTAAAGCAAAATGAAAGCAAAGCCTTTCAAACTCTCGTTACACTGAAAATATGTATATTTTTGTATATTATATATGGATTTATATTTTCACTATCAGGTGGTTTTTACATACACATACAAAGTTGCAATCTGCTAAAATGCGTTTGATAGTTTGCATTAACCTGTACAGGCCGCCATTTGTGGTCCGTTTCACTCTTGCGAATAAGATGTAGACGCATCAGTTTCAAGAAGGTAAGATGCCGGCAACAATAACAGTATACAGATATTAAACTAATAAAAACAGAAATAGACTAGTGTACTTCTGAATAAATAAATTCGCATAACACTACATTTACATACATCAGACAGGTGTCAGCATATTTACATGAACACACAGTATATACCCTGGTACATTTAATGCACAACAACTGTTGCTTCAACGTCGCTCCCGTCCCACTTTTTCGCAGTACAATGGCACCCCTTTGCACGAGGATTTACCACCATTTTTTTTTCTTTTCATAAAGAAGGTAATAATAGCACATTTTGATGTGCATGGACTTGTACTATGTATCCAAGCTTTAACGTTGGGTTTATTTCCCCTTTAAACGCAGCATTCCTTAACCACAGTGGACAACAAACGTTTTTCTCCCTTTAAAGGGTATTAGACTAATCTGATTCCCTAAAGTTTAAAAGTAAGAGTCTGTGACTTCGTTGTTAGTTATACTCAGTGACCCCTTCATTTAAACATTAATAAATAAATGTTTGCTTCGGAATGCAAGTGTAAAGGAAAGTACAGTACTTGGTGACTAGTTTAAAGTTTGCTGCACTGCATATCTCACATGGTGCCATCTATTAAACATGTTGCCCAGATTCTGCGTCTGGGAGCTTAATAATTTAAGACACTTCCCCCAACCCCTACCCCCTCAGGCTTATGGGTAGCTCCGAGGGATTAACTCCTTATCATCCAAAATAACCTGAAAACACAGCAGAAAAAAAAATCAAGCCCTGATTTTATTAAATTTCATTTATACAAGTGAATAAATAATCATTCAGACAATTTTTTTTACTTGTAGACTTCCTGTAGAAATGTGTAAGCCCTGCCATTTATCCAAAGGCTACAAGCCAGGAGACCAAAATAAAAACCTTCAGGGTGTATAAATATTATGCCGTGATCAACAGCAGGAAGTGTGTTTAAATACATCATGCAAGGCACTGACAGCGATCTTCTGAGAGGGCTTTTGTGTTGCAACTGCGGAGCAGGAAGTAGAAATGCTGCACCCTGCTAAAAGCCTTGGCCATTAATAGAGGGAGGAAAATCTAACCGTGGAGTTCGCCCTCTTCCTGATGTGACGTTATGGTTTATGGAAGATGATCCAAAAAAAAAACAAAAAAAAAAAAACACACCACTTTCACATTTCGTACAATGGATTCCATGAACCACATCCACATTAATAGCAAAAAGGTGTCTCTCTCTCTCTCTCTCTCTCTCTCTCTCTCTCTCTCACACACACACACACACACACACAGGAGGTAAAGACTGATTTTGTTCTCGAAATGTTTTTTTGGGGTTAAGTTGGAAAGTAATCAGAAGTACTGTTTGTATTTTGAATTTGGTGCGCCATGTTCTTTTCCACTTCAACCTAATGACATCACATGACCACAAAGTCAGCTGAATGTGTGCGAGTGTGTGTTACAAACAGGAAATGGAGGGTGGAGTGAGCCACAGGGCTATACATATGGCTCATGTTCTGAACCAAAACATTTACAACAGTTAATTGTAACACACACACGCGCGCGCACACACACACACCTCATAAGATGTTATGAAAAAAGGAAAGAAAGAAAATTCGGTTTATAATGAAATAAAAAGACCTGCGAAGTTATTTTTTTTACCGAGACGCCCAAAAACATTCTTCAGATTCTTTGCTGCCGTCTTTGCCGTGCCACATTCACTGCAATAACAGCACCGGCTTCGGCTACGAAATGTTGCTTTTACAGGCTGATGATTTGAGGGCAGGGAAACAGTACCACACCTTTCACACTTTAAGACCAAGTCCTTCACAACATCACCATTTCTCATACATTCTCTCTTTCATTCAGGGCTGAAAATACAGCACGAGTTAAAGGAACCGTGCCATGATCTTTACCCAAATTTAAATGAACAAAAAGTCTCCCAAATTAATCATACATGTCCAAAAAAACATGTGTGTATCTTTTAAATCTGAGAGTGTCAAGAGTTTTGCACCCAGTATGGAGCGGATAGAAATGGATCACCACATGGACTTCTTGAAATCTTGTTGAGCTGAACAGTTTTCAAAGATTGATTTTGAATTGCAAACTCCGAACAAACTTAATATATGAACTCAATAAATGTCTAAAATCCTTCAGAAACCAAATACCCATCCATATGAATTAGTGCTGGGACGATCGAGCTAAAGTTGGAGTAATTTATTAATAAGAGCCACTTTCAAATTAATCAAGCTCTAATATTGTTGCGGGGTTGCACGATATGGTGGTTTAGTGGTCGGCACGTCACAGCAAGAAGGTCCTGGGTTCAGGAAGGTCGTTTCTGTGTGGAGTTTGAATGTACTCCCCGTGCTTGCATGGGTTTCCTCTGAGTACTCAGGTTTCCTCCCACAGTCCAAAGACATGCACATTAGGCCAAATGTCTGTTCAGACTTGACCCTATGTGTTACCTTGTAATGGTCTAGTGAGGTGTCCAGGGTGAACCCCACCTAAGTCCAATGTCGGCTGAGATAGGCTACAGCAGAAAATAACAAAACCTTTCTTTAACATGTCTATGCCTCAGCTCTGAATGTTCACCTGCCGCCATGTTTCATGTTTACCGTGCTTCTAGTTACTCTGGTCCACACTCCAACACAATAGGCATCAGTACTACCCCTTCACATAGGTCACAACCCATCGCAGAAGTGGAGATTGCTCAACCCGCCATACCACAAGGCTCTGTGGTTTGTGTTGATTTATAAATGACCTATATAAATAAATAAATGCTATCATATGCCAGGGACCTACAGAATGAAGCGATGGAGATGATGTGGAAATCAAGTATTCAACCTACTCACATTCCAAATCAAAAATAAACTACTCAAATTGCCTTGACAACCTGCTCAACCTGAGCACAGATAACTGAAGCGAGCTGTCCACTGCCGATTCCCATCACTCATATGAACGTCCTGTTTGGTAGCACCATTCACGATATTTAGGGGATTTTCTTCAAACCACCATGACGCTGCCCCTTTAATACACGTAACAAAAAGTTCTGCTCTTTGCTGGATGTAGCCCAAGGTAATAAGGCACTTATAAAGGATTTAGTGTATATAGTGAATAAGTGCATGGACTGAGAGGCCTGACTGCACGGGACGCTCTAAATGGCTGCCGTGAGCATGTGTTTAGACAGCCATGCGCTCAAGACGGACTATACAATATTTAACAGCACTCTGCCAGCTGCCTCCCATTTACTCGAACCATCCTCAATTTAAAAACAGGCTCCAGCAATGCAGAACTCCCGTTCTTCCCTCATTCTTAGCCTCCTTCCATCTTTCCCTCTGACGTAGGAGGCAGGCAGCACGACCATCTCCATGTGGCCCATTTCTCCAGGGGCTAAAAGGAGCTCATGCATTTAAATATAATTGAAACACAAGGGGTCAAAAAGAGTGCTGCGACAACAAGACTGGAGGTGGCTGATGGAGGATGCGCTAGTTGCTGGGAGCCACTCCTTAAAAAGCCTTTTCGATCCAATCCTCACTTTTCACACGAGCGTATGCTGTGCTGACCCCCGCCGCTCCCCTCGTGCTGACCCGATCCGGATTGTGTAAACATTTTACAGAAGCTGTATTCCTTATGCATTCATCACTAAAAAACATTTGGAGAGCAAATTCCCACCCACAAGCTGAATCATCCATAGCACACATGTAGTGGAACACGCCTGCATCAAGAATGCTAACAACCCGATTTCTCATACTGTACCAACTTTATAAAATATGGCTTCATGCAAAGTGTCCAATTTTGCTAATTAAGTGATCACTGCATTGGCGTCATCATAATAACAAGCATATTATGTATTCAGGATTGTTTGAAGAAAATAGCCCCAAGAAGGTAATCATTTATATCGATGGAAATTAGATTTACAAAAAGATACTGGACGAGTATTAGGATGATAAGTTTGCGGTAGGATTTGAACCTTTGAAAACTGTTCAGCACAACATTTCAAAAAGTCCTGGCTGAAATCCATCTTCATCCGCTCCATTTCATGCTCAAAAACTTTACACTCCTTTCAATTTGCAAATCGAAAGGTTATTTAACAAACAGAGATGACTATTTTAGACATTCCTTGCATCGTATTTATACGATTTTTGGGCTAAAGTGAGTTTAGGTAAAAATCGTGAGAAGGCTCCTTTAAGCTTCTTAGCTTAACTGAGGTTCAGATATAGAAGATGAACCTTTTGTGGATATCAGGCTACAGTCCTTTGTACTTTTTTGACCCTTTCCTCCAGCAGCACGATTGATCTCCAAACCCTGACATCATGCCATGTTCTCCACACAGCGGTCACTCCAAAGAATCTATCACCCATGAACTTCCTGCCCTTGAACTTTAACTCTAGAATCTTCTGTGTGATTCAGGAAGGAGCTAAAGCGATATATACTAGCTAGTGCACACTACGAAACTGTAAAATTCAGGGTTAGTGTGACATGAACATGTGTTAATACCACGTCACAAAAGATTGTCAGAAACAATTGGGTTTTTTTTTTTTTTTTTTTTACATGCCTTACATTCACACACTGCATTTGAATGTTGGTCATGCAGCCAGACCCTTTGACCAATCATATGAAGCCCTGAGTACACTGGTCATGCAGTCACATTCTTTGATCAGATGGAGCCTTAAGTACATTGGTCATGTCACACTCTTTGACCAATCAGATGGAGCCTTGAGTACATTGGTCTTAAGGTCACATTCTTTGACCAATCAGATGGAGCACTGAGTACTTTGGTCATCAGCTACCACATGTGTTGACATCACCTTCTCTAGAATATGCCACCTCAGTTGGAATGAACAGCAAACATGGCTTTCTTTATTAGGAGGAAAGGACAAAACCAGGAGTAAAACAATTATCTGCTTAAATTAATAACAGTTGGACCCAACAGTGATCCTTACAACTTGCCAAAGGACTGGAAGTTCATGGACATTGACATGGCGTGGACATGAACTGGGTTTCCAGATAACTGTATTTAAGTAATAGTATACTGGGGGGTTTTATAATGAATATTGGTGGTAAAAAAATTAATGGTCCTACTGTGTCTGTGCATTGCACTTGTTTTCTTTCTTTCTTTCTTTCTTAATTAAACATATGGGCAGGGCTTGAATCATAAATTAACAGTTGATTATAAAAAAAGAAAAGAAAGAAGTAATCAGGTTCACACAAAGTTGGGGGGTGGAAACCCGAAGCTTCTACATAAAGTGACGTGCTTTTTTATAGCAGCCGCACAACGAAAGGTTACTACGTTCTGAAATTGGAATACACCTACCATTACCAAGTTTTTAAACATGAATAACAAGAATTTAACTTGTATCTTACAAGCTGTGCGGCCTTTTCTGATCAATATTTTAAATTATAGCTTTTTAAATCAATTCATCCGCTATAATATTTGTCAAATCTATAGAAGGGAAACTCCATATATTTGCTGTGAGAACATGATGGAAGACCCGAGAGGTCTGGAAGCTTGACTTCACACTACTTAATGCTTCTTGGACTGAAATTACGATGATACCAAAAATCGGTTTGAGCTCAGCCTCTTACAGGCGCCAAGATGAAGTGTAACCCTCAGAACAGGGACAACTTTACTTTTACATTCCATATCTCTATACTTCCTCTTTCGGGTGGTTTACACCACCGCCCTTGTGCACGGGCAAGGCTTCTAACCTGCGAAAATGCAGCACTGCTTAGCAAGGTTGCACAAAGTCCTAAACGTTACACAGCTTGTCAATACTACCACATAGTAAACCAGGCGGTTCTATAAAGCTGCATCTATACTGCATTTGAACAGACCGAATGTATAGTATACGATTATATTCTGCCTATTACCAGGTCAAAATGTGGGTGTGGTGAGAAATAATGATCTCAAGCAGCTGTACTTATAATACATAATTTGGGTTATGCTGATGACAAGAAGTCTAAATAATAATAATAATAAACCTGCAAAAGTAAATGAAAATGAAAACTTTCACATTGCTAACACCAGAAACTTGTCTTCGTTTCAGAGGAACAAGCTTTCTGACTTTGACGATACGGCTCTTTGTTGGTGAGGTCACATAATTCTGGAAATATTTTCTTTCATGTTTACCTCAGACGTATTGCTTATAGGCTTAAATTTGTACAGTGCCATTTATTTTTACAGAGAGCCTTAAATAAATACTGGTTTTCAAAAGAAAGATGGGTTATACACCAAGACCTCAAATTATGAATTGATGCTATTTAACAGTCCATGTGGTGCGAAGAAATCTCCCCCCACCACTAACCACACTTTTACCCTGAGCTTAGAACACTATTTTTGGCTTCATAACTGTGCAGCTTAGGGTCATACAAATAAATGAAAGTTCTATAATTAACTTCTTATAATAAACAACGTGCTACCAGAGTTCTGATTGATTGGTGTTACACAGCCTGAACACGTGATTTCAGACCAACAGTGAAATCATATTTTAATTATGATTTGTTTTATCAGTGAAGAGTGTTAAACTTCGTAAATTTTGTGTTTATGATACGAAATTTCCATTGACTTCATTGTAGTCAAAATTATGAAATCCTAACAATGCTAAACCTTGTAACCAACACTACAACAAATCAACAAAGAGTAAACTCACACAGATTAATAGGTCCATGTCCAATTTTGAGGATCCAGGACAGCTCAGTGTTAAGTGGGCTATTGGAGCAAACCAAAAATGTAGTGTGTGTGTGTGTGTGTGTGTGTGTGTGTGTGTGTGTGCGTGTCTTTCACACTGATCATGACTGGTCCATGAAATGGTGGATAAACTTACCAAACCTTACCGGTACCCACAAGACACAGGCCTTGAACCACTGAAGAGGCAAGCGGTACTTCATCCTACAAAACTCAGCAGGCGTTAATCAGTTCCTCTTTCTCAAACTACTATCTCCCATAACAAGGAATTGAAAGAAAATACATTTTCTTAAATTGTGAAAGACGTGCGTTCTGAAGAAGGTAAACTGCGCAGTACGGAATCACCACCACCTTACAAACCCTCAGCACATATCCACAAAATTTGGACACACTGTTCAAGTTGTCCATTTTATATCTAATATTTAAAGACAGCACGTGTTGAAATTTAACTTCGATCAAAACCCTATGTTAAAATGTCTGTGTGTAAAATCCAAAACTGATAGGTGTGATTGTAACGATTTTACTGGAGATTATTTAAAAACCAAATTTCAGAATGATGACATCAATAATCAATGTGGAATTAATGGAGTCTGGCTTTAAACATCATTTCATTCAGTATTTTAGATGTTCCTGATGTATATATTGTTTCCCACTGCACGGGTAATGATTTAATCTAAACCTTTAAAACAAAAGCTATCAGCATAAAATTTTGTCCACAGAAAGAAATTAATCCAGAGATTTGAACGAGAATAACTCTAAACAAGTGCTGTCTTCTCCCATAACGTGAGGCATTTTCTTTATAAAAAAAAAAAAAAAAAAAAAAAAAAAAAAAGGGAAGAGGCCACTAAATCACTGGTTTCAGAGCTCGTGGATATTAGCATTGTGGATATTAGCAAGCTTCACTTACGACATGGGGGAAAAATGCTAGTTTGAGAATTTTACTGCCTCTGTCCACTTCCTTCTGTGTATTTTCATCTGCAGTGTGTTGTATCTGCTATCAGACAATGATTACTCTGAATTGAACTGATCCTCAGGAACATCTCTACCACACAATGCACTAGAATAAGTACAAAGCATTCGTTGTTTTGCATTTTCTTTGTCCCTCCCTTTCAAGTTCATGTGCCGTCATTCAGAACTGTAGGTTAAAGGCAAATCAAAAGACCTTGGGAGGGGCCTCAGCGCAAGTCATCCTCTTCCAAATATAAACACCATCATTCTGAAGTGCAAGACTTTATTTACCAACTGAACTTCTGACATGGAAATTATTAATAGACTTTAATATCTAAGGAGTAGGTGGGGAGCAAGTGCCACGGAGAGTTTATTTAGGTCACATTGAGATGTGGCAGGAGAACATGGCAATATGACACGAGAATCTTGATTGCTTTTACTGATCAATAATAAAGACTTCCGACGAACCAAAGGACTGACATCTCCATACGACACGCAAAGAAAAACCAAAAGTTGATTATAGTGACGTGATCAACACAACACCTATTCCGTCATTACAAAAGTCGAAAAAGTATTAAAGCACATGCTGAAACATCTTGCCCTTCTGAAACCTCCACCTACTAAACACTACACTTGGTTAAGAGCACAACGTATTATCCGATGACCCTTGAAGAGAGTTTGCCTGGGCGACCTGCAGGTATGCTTGCTTTCCTTTTCTTAAGAGTTCAACTGCGTGAAGCCGCGAGTCATTCCACTGCCCGTGTGTTGATGCCTCCAGCTAAACTGGTTCCTCTGGATAACGCTTGTGTTGTCTGTACCCTGGCCTGAGACACTCACTTAACATTCCAACACTAGCAAAAATAAAAAATGCTAAAGCTCTTCCGGATGCAGCACATCTAGCATTGGGAAAGTGAAGCTCATGCTTAACAGAAAACTAGTACAGGATCATTTTTGGTTCTAAGAGGTAAAAGTCTAAAAATACACATGAACACAAGTTCAACTGTAACGACAAACACAATAACACCCTCCACTCGGAACCAACCGTTTTGTCGGTGCTACTCTGCAAACCGGCGCATGACTCAAAGTTTATTTTATTTCCACACAACGACGGTCTCATTTTGGGGTTAGTTCTTCTGCTTCTAAATAAAGGGAAGCAAAATAATGGGGGGGGGGGACTTGGCAACGTGGGCATTTTTCTTTGTTGCTCGAGTCTGAGTGTAAACAGAAAGCCGAGTCTTCATTCAAAAACTCCTGCGGCAATGTATGCAAAACCTGAAACAGGTTCACAGCATGCTATGCAAAATCCTCTCCCATTCGCATAAAGTTTGGATATTCAAAACTGTACCGTAGTGCACACCCTTGACAGGTAACAGAGCAAAAGCAAGGACAGTTTTATGGAAACCACCTCAGTGCAAGGTAAGGACAAATTACAGGCTGTGTAGTTAAAGAGGCTTTATCATCTTTTGCTAATTTAAAACTAAAGCAAAGATAGAAGATGGATGCTGGAGAAAAGTCACACATTAAAAATGCTAGAAATGGACAAGCCTCTATATTTATCTAATGGAAGAAATAATTTAAAAAAACAACAACATACAACCTTATGAAACCTGCTTTACTTTCAGATTTCCCCCATTTTTCAAGCTGAAACCCCCACATTGACGTATTATTAATGAATGGCTTTACTGATAATCAACAGAGAATGTTTAGCATGTGTGTGACGCCACTTTGTCTCTAAAGCTGTTTTTACAAGGGCAGTGAGAACAAGTTGCCCCTAGAACAACTTGTGCCCAGAGCAGTTTGCACCCACTTTCCTTCGTGTTCACAGGGTCACTCTCAAATAGGTGGCAAGCAGAAAGCTAGATGGACAACCAGCATGCAAACCACTGGAGAAGTGCTGCCCGCCTGCCACAAAAGCCCATCAAACCACGTAATAACTCTGAAAGACACTACTGTGCACACGTAAACCCTCCTACTTTCCACCATTCAGGTCCAGATGACTGGTTGCGCCCCGGAACAAGTTGTTCTGGAACAAATTGCACCACCTTGAAGAAGTGGGGCAAGTTGCAGCCACCGGTGTCACAATGTGGAAAGTAAATTGATGTTTCCTTCTATATAAATCTTTACTCAAGAGTTCGACTAAGAGAAACTTCTTGTTCACATTTACAAATGCAGAATAATTATGTTTTTGGACACTTGAGTTCTGACAAATTCATTCATGATATTTGGGGTATAACAGTCACGAGAAAAATAAAAAAAATGCCGGCCTACCGACCCTTTTTTTTTTTTTTGAGCCCATCAGAGGAAACACAGCTTTTTTTTTTTTTAAGGCCTCGGAGGTTTTATTTTAGGCCATATCGCTCAGCCCTAGCGTGGAACCTGCTGGGTTGTAGCGTCATCGTAGAAACTAGAATGCGTTTTCTGCTCAAGATTTAAAGCCCCAAGCCTCCGGTAGCCTTGAGATGGCCCTGATTTACAGGAGTAGCTCTTCTGTGAGACACACTCCCCCCTCACACCCATGACACTCTTGCCAGTTCATTGGTTGTCCTTTCTTGGACCACCTTTTGTAGGTACTTTCCACTGCATATCAGGAACACCCCACAAGACCCATGGTTACGGAAATGAACAGACCCAGTGGTTTAACCATCACAATGTGACCCATTTCAAAGTCACTCAGCTTTTTTGCCTATTTTTCTTGCTTTCAACACATCTTCAAGACCTAATTGTTCACATTTTGCCTAAAACGTCCCACTCCTGAGCAGGTGTTACTGTTACAAGACAATCAAATGTTACTCACTTCAACTGTCAGTGTTTTTAATATTTTGGCTGATCAATGCATATACTATAAAATAAAGCTATAAAAATGTACTCCTGTACTACTACAGTAAAATAATTATGTCCCACTACTACAGCCTTCAAGATATGGACATCAAATTTTCTAGACTATTAGCCATTACACCTATGTGAAAATGATTATTATTTATAACAATATTAGATGTTACACATACACTGCACAGCAAATGACTATGACTATAATGGCTTCTGTGCTCCCAGGAGGTGCACTGACAAAGTGCCTGACTACCAACCTGGAGATCGCAAGTTCGAATCCAGGTTGATGCCGCAGCCATTCGCGACTGGGAGTCCATGGGAGCTAATTATCCGAGCTCTCACGGAAGGGAGGGATGGCATACATTCCCCCGTCAATCACAGCGGTCACCAGCCAATCCATGGGCGTCCGTGAGCTCATTTGTACAAAAGGGGCGGACAGCGCTCTCCCTCCAAGTGTGATAGATTGTCTCCAAATGTGCATGCGCAGCAGTTCATAAAGAGGCGGGTGGCAGCGTCAAATGTCACGGAGAGGACATGTGCATGATTATGCCCCTCCCTAGTTAGTGGTGGTCGTACGTGATGGGGGCAATACTTGACGGGTGGGAATTGGACACGACTTAAATTAGGGAAAAAAATTAAAAGGGGGGGGGGGGGGGTGTTTCCTTGGAACACTATTACCATAAAGTGGTGGTATCCTGCATTTCTGAGACATCAGTTTCGGCAAGCTTTCCCAGGACAGTGAGTAATTGTAATGTGTGTGTGGGTTTATTTCTTGAGAAGTAGAACACAGTAAACAGAATGTGCGGCAAATGTCCAAAATAAAACCATCATGGTTTCTTTAACTGGCACTAAAATAAGACACTGAACTTTGTGCTGAATTCCATCCAGTAGAGATCATATAGGAGCCATAATACTATGTAAGCGCACCCGTTTTTTGGACCCAATCCTCGGCCATCCAAGGTCTGCTCTGTTCATCTTGATAAAGGTGACCACCCTGTCGAGAGAGGTGAAGCGGAGTTCACTCTTTACGACGTGGTAACTAATTAAACTGACTTGTTACTGACTGGTGGAAACACTAGCCAATCAACTTGGCCGACACTTTTTTTTAATGACTGTCTATTGCTCAAATCAAACCCTACATTGGCACATCATCCATAGACTACTGAACAGACTGAGACTGGACACTCGGCACTGACACAGCTATTAAAGCGCTAAACCTCACCTGGTCACTCTATGCTGGTGCCATCGTGCAAGTTTCAGAATAACTGAATGAACGTCGCTTTGAAATCTTTCAGTGCCTCGTTTTAAATACAATTATTCAACTGTGACATGATTATGCATTAATCAAACCATCATTTATGCCTCTTACCCATCAGGGTCTCTGAGGAAGCTGGATCCAATCCCAGCTGGCAAAAGAGAGGCAGGGTACACCCTAAACTGGTCACGAATCTCTCACAGGGTAACAGACAAAATCATTCACACCCATGGGCAACTTAGATTAGCCGACTGACTTAATCCGCACGTCTCTGGATTTGGGGGGGAAACCAGAGCACCTGGAGAACTCTACATGGAAAGGCGCCAGTTGGGTGCAAGACTTGAAGCTAGAAGTTCTTTGCTGTGAGGTGACAGCACTAATTAGGGATGGGAACTGGCCCCGTAGGGCTCATGCTAATTATTGGGAGTCGATTCGTGCAAGTTATCGAGGCAACAATCTGAAATCTGAACAGGTTGAATACTTAGCTCGTCCATACACTTTCTTCACCACCACTATTGCTCGTTGTAAAAGGTGCTCTTGAAAGAAAAGTAGACTACAAGGGTCCAGATGGCTCCTGCTGGCAGAACCATTTGCTGTCCAAGTGAAATATATAAAAGTGACCTTGAAACAAAGTCAATGTGACCCCTGTACAATCCTACCCTATTCGTCCCTGAGGGGGCCCATACACCAAATTTGGTAATTCTGTGTCACTCCCTTTCAGTGTTATCACACAAACAAGCCTCAAAAAGCCCAATACAAAAAAAAAAAAAAAAAATCAATAACTTGACCAGTCACCTTGAAACAGGGCCAAGGTCAACCATATACAATCCCAACCGAGACCTTCCTATGGGTGACCCATCTATCAAATTTGGTGATTGTCCCATTTCCTTTCAAAGTTACTGCATTAACAGGAATTGACGATGCAAACAGACTGAACAAACTCATCCGCAAGGCCAGTAACGTTGTGGGGTTGGAGCTGGACCCTCTGACGGTAGTGTCGGAAAAGCGAACGTTGGCCAAGATAAAGACAATACTGAACAATACCTCCCACCCGCTTCACAACCTGTTGGTCAGTCACAGAAGCACTTTTAGTGAGAGACAGATACCACCTAAATGCTGATACCACCTAAACACCATTAAACTGTACAACTCCTCCATACAGCAAGAACATCTACTGTTAAACATTTGCATCTTGCAATACATTTATATTCTAGTGTTTATTATATTGATAATACTGTACATATTACTCACTGACAGGATTCATTCTGGATCTGTTTATGTAGATATTAGTAACTCCGAATTTAAGACTTACACTTACATACATATTAAATATGTAGATTTATGTATGTGTGTGTGTGTGTGTGTGTAATTTTCCTTATTGAGACTTATCTTTTTCTTTACTTGGAATGGATGGTGTATGGCCCCATACACCAAATTTGGTGATCCTATGTAAGTTCCTTCCAGATATATTGCACTAACAAATCCTGAACCTCCAACTCTACTCACCGTCAGAAGCTAAAAACAATTTGCTGCAACTTTTTTTTTTTTTTTTTTAACAAATCCAGTCCTTGCAACTTCCCGATCCACAATATAATCAATGTCCATTGAAAGAATTGCAAAAAAAAAAAAGGAAAGACGTTCTGATAAATAGCGACTCGACATTTGTGTTTGATAAATTTGGAAGCTTGATTGCCCCAACGCTAGCGCTAACCAATACAACACTGAACTCACTAATCTCATCATCACAAAAAAATTAAAGTACATTTTACAGTAACTCCACTTAAACAAGTCCTGTCTGCAGAACCAGCTTCTTGCTTTGAGAGGTTTCTTTATGCCATTATTCCACCATACCATTAAAGAGATGTTTCTTTTAATCCAGCTATCCACTTTCACTAGTGGTGACACACACCCAATGCTGTGCAATTAAAAATAAAATGAAACACAACACAATAGGACAAACTAAACTACATCTACACTTGGACGGAGACATTGTGAATGGGTTCTAATACAGCCTTCCCAAATTAATGCTAAAGGGATTTAAGTACACAAAGTAATCAGGTATTTCTCTTCATCCCCCATCAATAACCTCTACATTTCTAGATTTGGTATCCATATATTATAAATATTATATTATATTTAGACATGATAATCTATCACCACCTTCACTTGTTTACTTAAACCCCTGGCCACATCCCTAATACCAGTAATGGATATGTATGGAACATCGTAGGAGGGGAGAGAACATGGAAACAAAGGCTTGAGATATAGTTAACAGGAAACACATGCACAAGCAAAAAGAACTTCCTGCGACAGGATTTTTACTGGGTGTTGTAAAGAGCTCTACTAGGGCTGTTTTTATTTTATTGTTCAGGAACTGGTCATTTTTTTTTTTTTCTACGCTTTGCTTGAAGCCAGAGAAAATAAAAGAGCACATGCTTTAGTTTTGCTTAAAAACATCTTCAGTCATAAAATTTAAAGTGGATTTGGGTGATGAAAGAAAAATCTAAAACGCAGACTTCCTCACCGAGATACCGGGTTCAACTTGCCAGTTCATGAGAAGGATTTTTTGGTGTTTTAGTGCAGCATAAATCATCTGAACAGGATTTAAGCCGTAAGATGAAATGATGAGCCCTGACTACAAGAACCCAAAACAAACTAGAGGGGCACTCAGAGTGCACGGTACCTCCACCGGGCACAAAGGGGTTATTATAACTTGCGATAGTTATGAGGAAATGTCTCCCCATAATGATATTTAATAAATCCCTGGATCTGAAGTGTGACCCAGACCTGCTTCAAAATGTCACAAGTTCTTGCCAGGCCCATATCCCATCCCTTCACCAAGTTTGGTTAAAATCGGTTCAGTAGTTTCAGCGTAATCCTCCCAACAGACAGCTGGGGAATACATAACCTCCATGGCCAAACAACAGCGAAGGTAATTATATAAATTACCAGATAAGTTCAGTGAAACCAACAGGTGTGTTTTCATGCTTTATTACAAATGCTACGTTCTAGTTCATTGTTTAGGCTGTATTTCACTGCAACAGCCTAAAACTCGTATTGTAAAAGAATTCTTTGGTTGAAATCAGTGCATAAGGTCACGTGCTCACACCTGATTTAAGTGCAACTGCAACCAATATCAGCCAAGAAGTGACCAATAGAAACAAGTAGCACTGCCATTATCTAAAATTCGGTAAGCGAACGCAAAGATCATGCGACAAATAAGTAGCGGCTAGGACTAAACATGAACAAAACATATGAATGTGCAGACATCCTTATTACCTCAAACTGACAAAGTTGTTTTCCTAATGTTCAAGGAGAATCAGTATGAAAGATGGTAGTTAACACGAACCCCTAAACAGGACTGCTGGATCCTGGCAGAGAGCACAGTCTTGAACCATCCTGAAGGGGTTCATTTCCCAATAACGACCGGCTCACTGCACATCATCTCGCTTATTAGACCACGGCTTGCTTACGAAATCCATACTGACAGATTATCGATTTAGTTTTACTGACTTAAACACTGTAATGTATAAAAATACTACTAATTAATAGTAAGCACTGAAAGTAAACCTGGCTTTAACTAGAAAACCTTGAATTTCCTTTAGGTAAGGTAACATGAGCGAGACACGTCTACTGGGATAGAGGTGCTTGGTGAACTCTCACATACAGTAGGAGTGGTGTCGTTTCATTCAGAAATTGTCTCGAATTACAGAAGCTACTAAATGGGCTTTCTAACCTAGAGTGAAAGTCATTTGCGGGAAGACGGGGGGAAAAAAAAAAAAAAAAAAAACGACTCATATCAGCTGTATCAATGACCAAGCCCATAATCCTAAAAGCTGTAGACCAAAGACAGCAAGAATTTAATCCTATTCGGGACTGAGGGCTGAAAAATGGAGCGGGATAAACATGCACACACACAGAGAGCGAGAGAGAGAAAGAGAGAGAAAGAGAGAGAGAGAGAGAGAGAGAGAGAGAGAGAGAGAGAGAGAGAGAGAGAGAGAAAGAGAGAGAGATTAAAACTAATGTCCACTTTGTTACTTGGACCGGATGATTCTGAGCCCATCATAAGCTTTCGAGTTAAAGGGGCTGGGTCATGATTAAATATCAGTGGGGTTATTACAGAAAATCATTTATATAAATGGAAATTTGGTTCGTAAAGAATATTAGACATAAATTGGGTTGGAATAGCAGATTTTGAGAAGTTTGCAGTCGGATCTTGATTTCTCCATTTCCATTCGCTCCGTGTCAGGTTTGAAAACTTTAAACTCCGTTTGATTTGTAAGGTGAAAGGTTATGTAACAAAGAGACTAGTATTTTGGACTTTCACTGTATATTTACACGTGTTTTTGGGCTGAAGTGAATTTGGGTAAAAACAGCCCCTTTAACATCTTGGCGCACACTAGAACACCAGTTAACATGATAAACATTATTTACAAGTCATCACCAGGAGGTAAAGCATCGATAACAGTCTTTGAGAAAGGTGATGCCTTTATGCAAACTGTAGAGCAGCAGTGAATTGTGAAGAAGCGTTATTTTAAGGCATGGATGTTTAAAACGGATGCCAAGGTGCTGCACACTCTCAATACGGATGTGTGTGTGTATGTGTGCACGTGTGTGTGTGTGTGTGTGTGTGTGTGTGTGTGTGTGTGAGAGAGAGAGAGAGAGAGAGAGAGAGACTGAGCACAGCTATTAAGCAAACAATGTCTTGTCTAAACGTGTGCAGAACCCCTTCACCTACGTGTTGTATGCAAAAATAAAAAATATAATAAACATGTAAAAAAAACCCATGGCAAATGTGTTGGACCCGGAGTGTACAACATGGGCACTATTACAGCCTTTAGGGTCCACAACAATATGTAAAAATACCCCTCAGCCCATCATAACAGGTATGCTCATAGCATCCCAAGATGGACACCAAAAATGCCGTTGATTGGTGATGGTGTTTGAGTTAATGCAGGGAATACAGATTCAGAACGGCAGTGGTGGCGATATTGGATATCAGAGCACAGTGAAAATGAATTCACTGCATGCGCAGTTACCAAGTCCCAACATCCCCACCAAAAATGGTGATCGGTGAAGCTGTTTTTGAGCTAGTGTGTGGAATACAAATTCAAAATGGCAGCTGTGGAGACCATATTGGATATCGAACCTTGAAGAAAACCAATAGGCTAGTGTAGTTACCCAATCCCAACATCCACACCAATAACGCTGATGACCGGTGATGGCGTCTGAGTTAATGCTTAGAATGCAACTGTGAACAGACAGACATCGCGCGTGACAGCACCTCTCCTGTTTATTGGTCTGAGGGGTGAAAACAAAAAGGGAAATATCTTGGAACTAGAAAATACAAAAATGAGAACTATCACAGTCTTTAGGTTCTACAGCAGCATGTAAAAACAAAGTTAGCTTGTGCTTGTTTAATTCTGTACAGGTTTCTATAGCATGAAGAGAGTAGGGGCTCAACTCCTCCTGTATGAGATGCTAGTACGTCGCAGGTTACCTTCCCAGAATCTACTGGTACCCATTTATACCACTGGGGTGAACAGATGCACACTTGTAGTTGAGACCTTTCCCAGGAGTCTGGTGGGAGTCTAATGAGATTCGAACTCACAACCTCTTATGAGCCCAACACCCTAACCACTACACCAGTGGCCCCACCTTTCATCCATTTGCCAAACCACTTAATCCAAGTGTCTGCTTAATATTACGGTTGCAGGGAGGCAGGAGCCTATCTCAGCCGACTCTAGGCGAAGGCGCGGTACACCCTGAACAGCTCGCCAGACTATCACACGGCCAGAACACACAAACGTTCACTCACAGCTAGGGGCAATCTGGAACAGCCAATCAGCCTGACGTGCATGTTTTTGGACTGTCAGAGGAAACCCACACAAGCAGGGAGAATGTTCTCCCCGCTTGTGTGGGTTTCCTCCAGGTACTCCGGTTTCCTTTAACAGTCCAAGTCCAGGCCAGCGTAGCACACAAACGTCCGGGACTCGAACCCAGGACCTTCTTGCGAGGAGAATGTGCTAACCACTACACCACCAGCAGCACCAGTAAAAAGCAAAGTCAACAGTTATTCCACTCCTCCATGTTGTACTAAATCTACTGCCATTAAACACAGGCTTGATCTCTGTACGCTCAGAGGGAAAAAAAAAAAAGAAAGAAAAAGAAAGCTTAGAAATGCCATTTCCAACCACATCGAAAGGTAATCTGGAGAAACATGATCGGAATAAGGCTTTTCCATGTAACCACAGCACCCAGTGCTAAAGTGCTGCTCGGTCAGAGACAGGAAAACGGTGGAGGGAAAATAAGGAGGGAAAAAAAATTTGCTGCAAACGCCATCTTGTTGGTTGCAGCTGCTTCAGGTTGAGAATACAGGGAGGCATTCATTATACTGGAGGATCGATTCAGCAGCGGGTACCAGCACTTTAATACTACTGAGATTCAAACAAGGTTTTTACGGTCGGAGGGATGCAAAATGGCTGGCTTTTTAATCCAAGTGTGTGTGAGAGTGTGGTTCTCTCACACGCCACACAGACACTGCAGTGACAAACCGGTTCAAGCCAACACGTTTTCCTTTTAGGAGATATTTATTTATACTCTCCTTTTCATCTCGCTAACAACGGCAGCTTCCTCGTTGTGAGGAAAGAAAGAAAGAAATCCGCCCTGTTTCCTCTTCACCACCAACCACCGCCAGGGCCGAGATTTGCAGCACAGTGCGAGAGAGAGAGAGCAAAAGCCAATTAACTTATTTTCAGATCCAGTTAAAAGTGCAGGATCAGTGTCTGGAAATCCGATCCAAAAAAAAAAATAAAAAAATCACCCAAAAAAAGCCACATTAGACCTGAAGTCTAACATGAAATGGGAAAGGGGTGAGAGGAGGAGACGGAGACAGATCGAGATGTCACTCACAACCCAACAGATGCAGACATCATCCAACACACACCCCATTTTTATTAAAAACACACTATCATAATCCTGTACGAACAAATCATCCAGAAACTAAACTAAACATATCCGGCGGTGGCTAATCCAGGGCTGGAACTGCACCCTCATCTTTAATATCTGTGTGTGTGTGTGTGTGTGTGTGTTCTCTCTATATGGTCTCTGATATAAACCCCAGCATTAAAGGAGAAATAAATCCAAATAATCAGCAGCGAATAACAGGATCCCCCAAACACACACCCTGATTTCAACCTACTCCAGAAATCCACTGATCCACAGGATTTGTCCTGGAATTGACCAGGATCCTATGAGTTCATATCATGTATAAGAGGTGGTGATGGGTCTGGACCTGGGTTTCAACCTTCCTGCGTTTAAACCACCCCTGTGTCCATCAGAAATCCTTTACTACTTATTCACTATCCTGATTTACATGGTATCGTTTGGGCTGAAAGACTGTCTGGGTCTGAGGAAGAGTCAAACACTGGAGTTCGAGCACAAATGATTGTGAAGAGCTGAACAACTCAGTTCCCAAGATGGATCTCTCTCTCTCTATCCGCACCGGAACCCTTCAAATGGTGGACGATTACAAACAAAACATGAGAGAGAGAGAGAAAAAAACAAGCTCACTAAAGCTAACATGAACTTTAACGTCACTAAACAAACTAAAACACTACAATACCCGACAGATGTGGTTATCTAAAGCGTTTCTGGATGAAGAGAGGAGCGTTAGCATTGCTAGCTAACACAGGAGGTGCTATCAACCCCAATGCTAAACATTTACTGGCACATGACCGTGATTTTTTTTTTTTTGTTTTTTTTTTTTTAACAAAGCCTCTGCCCTTCTTCTGGCCTGAACAAGAACACAAAACAACCGGTCAGAAAAGGAAAAAAAACCCAGACCGAAACCTGTGACAAAATGACATTAAATCTCTGATTAGCGGTGTGTTTACTCAGTTTTCCAGCAGCTTCCCCCACCCCCCCGTAACACAAGCAGGGAAGTCAATCAACCCAATTAGCCGACTTGCTAGCTCTCTGCAGCTACGACTCCTCCGTAACAAAAAAATACAAATAATATTTGCATAAAAGTCAAGAGAAACGTCCGAAATTGTGCCCTTACCCGTTTTCAGTCGTGGGAATCCGTTGTTTATATCACATTGACTAGAAAGAGTGACGATAAAGAGTTCCCCGTCTCTCCGTCGAGCTTTACCGAGGAGCGCCACTCCCCGCACCCAGCTTTCGATACGCCAAACGGGGGGACACACCGGCACACCACTGGCGCGAAGACAGCAGCACGTTTCTCAAACACACACACTCACACACATACATACATACATACATATACACACACACATACATACATACACACATACATACACACACACATACATACACACACACACACACACACTCTCTCTCTCACCCTCTCTTTCACTCACTCACTCTCTCACTCTCTCTCACACACACACACACACACACACAATAAAATTCGGCTGCAAGCAACGCGTCTGTTTCTGACGTTGACTCAAATCACGGTTGTTTTACTCCGGCCCCAGTCCACACGTAGCCTCCCTTTCTGTCCCGCTGTCGTGGTCTCTCTCCTTCTCTTTCTTTCCTTCTCCCCACCGCGGTCTCTCAAGCGCTTCCTCCGGCCATCAAACAGCAGAGATGGGCGCGGTAACCCTGCGCCTCTCTCTGGGAAACCCCACGCTTTCGCCTGCGTCACCACGCAACGCGCGCGCGATCCAACCTGTTAGCTAGTGGAAGCTAATGCTAACACCTCAGATAACTGCCTTCCCCATATGGTTTTGGGTATTCAAAACAGATTACTGTATAGCATAGTTATCTTTAGAAGGTTTTTTTCCCCAATATATGTGAGCTATAATGTGTAGAGTAAGTCACTAAATCCTATTTCTATACTGATAAATAAAATATACCTTTATTAGCAGCCAAAACAAACACAGCTGTGTAAGCTGGTAGTCCATCTTTACTAGCTGCTAGCAATGCTAGCCTTCACCATTCATTCATTCATTCATTCATTTTCTGAACCGCTTATTCCTAATTAGGGTCGCGGGGAGGCTGGCGCCCATCTCAGCCGACTCCGGGCGAGGGCGGGGTACACCCTGGACAGCTCGCCTGGCCATCGCAGGGCCACTCACCCATTCACTCATTGTGAATGTGGAGCCTACTCAGCTGAGGCAATGGTGGGGTACACTTGGAACAGCTCGCCAGACCATCACAGGGTCAACACACACACACACAACCATTCCCACTCTCGCCTAGAGGCAATTTGGAACTACAAGCCTAATGTGCATGTCTTATACTGTGGGAGGAAACCAGAGTACCCGGAGCACGGGAAGAATTCCACACGGAAATGTCCTCACCGAGCCCTCGACTCGAACCCAGGACCCTCTTGCTGTGAGGTGGATGTGCTAGCCACGCCACCGCCGCGCTGCCCACATGTTGATCAATTTAGTTAACTAATAAGGAGGCTGAAGAATTAGCCCATGTTGTGTTGTTCGGATTTGCGTTTTCTGCGCGTGAGCAGTCGCGGCGGGCAAAAGAAAATAATAGAATGCAACCCAAAACAAACTGGCAAACTTGGACCAAGTTGTGTTGGATAGACGACAGGGAAAGTTAGTCGGCTAAGCAAGTGAATGTGAACTTTCCAGATATTTACATCTCACCTATCTGATACACCACCCTGGACTTTACACACACGAATCACTGAAAGCCTCCAAATATTTGGATGTGTATAATCATTATCTCTCTGGCCGCGTTCAGGTTTTGTATCATGGACTTTCACAAGAATCATCAGTCTGTAAGATAAACGTCAAACAAACCTCACCAGACAAAAAGCTAGAATATGTGACATGCAAGGTAACTGCATTGAGTTTAATGGTTAGAAATGTTAGCTGCGCATGCGGACTGCTGTGACCAGCCCTCTACCACTTAAGCACATTCACCTTATGGAATGAATGAATCATTACTAGGCTTTAATCTCCTGGTAAAACTACCACTGATAAAGTTCTCCAGGTTTTGTTATGGATACATTAGCTGTTTTAAATAATCCTCTGGAGTTAGCAAGTGGGGAAATTTAAGACTCATTCAGTTCTAGCTGTTTTAGATTCTTATGCCGTTTAATTTTCTCCAGAAGTCGGAAAAACAGATGCCTGGAGCTATAAAAAATGCACTGTGTATCTTGGGGCACATCAGCTAAACAGCATGTTGTTTATCATATTAAAATAGCAAAGAATATTGTTCAGTAATCCACGTGTGAAGTGAACAATGACTTATTTGTTTACCTTTGCCAGATAGACGAATCCAGTTCACTGGATCAGCTGATTAGTGATGTCACTGTTCAATGGGTTGATAACCATATGGCTACCAAGGTCTAGCAGCTCAGCTAGCATTCCGTGTTTTGGACTATTTTTTCAACATGGTGGCATCCTTAGTAACACTGGTGCTACACTTAATCTGAGATCTTCCTCCAATAAGTGTGTTGTAATGGTGTCTGTGCTTGGTCTTGATGGCAGGGTAACACACCGGGTCTTTAGAACTATTTGAAAGTTGGGTCCTTGTGGGCCCTGTATCACAGTAAGCTTAAAATCATCTCATGTATGGGTCACTATATACATATATATATATATATATATATATATATATACCTAAATCTATTTCTGCGTATTAAGGTACACCAAACCCAGGGAGTGAGGCTGTTACTCCCTATTTGTTTAAAATAGAATGTTTCTAAAAACTTTTAATTTTTTGTCATCACATTTTCTGTACAAGCAGTTATACCATAGTTCTTAAGATGAACACTGCAGTGGTGTCCATACAATTATAAGGAAACTGTTAACTGCCTCAGAACCTAAAAATGCCTTTTTTTTTTAAATCCTAATTTTGGATCCTTGTAACTCAGAAGGAGCTGGATGCATGGACTTAATTTTTTGTCAATGGGAACATTGAAACATACCAGAATTTTAAACAATGTCTGGTTCCTTTCATCATTTAGTGTTTTGTATATGAAACATCTGATTTGGTATTTAAAATGATTAACTAAGGGCATACTGTTTTTTAACATGAAAAAACACACACAGTGCCATTAGATATTAATTATCAAATTATACTGATTAATATTAGAACTTTATTAATTGCTCAGTATTTAAATGAATGCTTAGATACCATGATGCCAGGCAGTGGGGTGACACTGCAAGAAGTGCAGTGTATAATATATCGTCCAACAACCAAAAAATGGAGGACAGTATTATATGTCTGACTGCTATATAATAGAATTTGTTTAGAATTGTCGAAGAATAACCAAAACATATTAATGTATAAACAAATTTACCTAAACAAAACATATAAAATATAATAATAACTGTTATGCACCAAATGTGAGGTAGATGTCCCTGAATAGTCGATTCAGTTCAGCACCAATCACTGAGTTTTAGGAGAATAATTGTTTTAGTATATACTACATAGAAACACAAGAAAAGCAAACAAAAATGATTATGGCTTATTTTTCCAATTTAAAAAATGATAATGATGATGCCACCTGCTCAAAGTGCCTGGGACAAACTGTGTGTGTCTGTTTTTTGGATTCAAGAATTATCTACTCAGAATAATGATTTTCAATCCCCAAATAGTGGACCAATCAGATTGTGCTATTCCCATGTAGAATACACAATACAAATAACATTTAATAGTAAATGATTGTAGGGCAGTCGTGGCCCGGTGGTAGGGTGCTGGATTACTGATCCCAAGGTCGGGGGTTCAAGCTCCACTATAAGTGGGATGTTACTGCTGTCCCCCCAGTGCAGCTTACTGGATTATTAAAGGCCGGCCATGTCTCTCACTGTCTGTGGTGAGAAGCACCACTGCTAATTTTCGTCAAGAGTAGGCTGCATAGCTGTCAGCGTGTTTCTGCCCTGCGATGGCCTGGCGAGCTGTCCAGGGTGTATTCTGCCATCGCCCAGATTGGCTGAGATGGGCGCCAGCCTCCCCGCAACCCTAATTAGGATTAAGCGGTTCAGAAAATTAATAGATGAATGAATGAGTGATGATTGTGATTTCCAGCACTGTATTATCATTACACTGGGCACATATTTTATTTTTGTCTTTGTATAATGTACAAGTAATACAAAAATCTATTATGGCAGCCTGCACTAAAACACATATGCTAAAATGTTTATCTGGCTGCTGTCTATCATAACTGTGTGATTACATTTGACAAGGTACTTTAGTGTTGAATATTTATTTACTATATTATATTTAATATAGCCCTGCAGTGGCCTGGCAGACCTGTCCAGGGTGTACCGCGCCCTCGCCTAGGGTCGGCTTAGATGGGTGCCAGCCTTCCCGCGACCCTAATTAGGATTAAGCGGCTTAGAAAATGAATGAATGAACGAATATTTAATATAACATTATTTATTATGTGATATTTAAAGGCTATTACCTTTTACCTTTTATTTATCCATATTGTATGCAAAAATTATCTTTTCCACCCATAATAATATTAAAAAAAGCTAAAGATACAGCTGCTCTATCTGTGCTATGTACATTTAAATATTTTCATTTTTACATATTATATACACATGAATTGTTTCCTGTTAGCTTCGCGTAAATTATAACCATAGTGATAGGTATGTAAATGTAAGTATGTAAATATAAAGTACATGTCATAAAGCTAAATATCTTAGCAACATGGTATCATTAACAATGTCCTGTACAATGTCTGTGCTTTCATGTTTAATTTAAAATGTACAGAGTATTTAGACTCATGGTGAACAATATTTTAACTCGAGTGACCATATCAGCTTTCTGTGATGTAACAGATACAAAATATTATTACATGGCTGAGTACGATATGAATGCCTTCTACCACTACAATAGGGAATTTTGCCTTGCAGCACAATTCCTCAAGCCTGGTGGTGGAGTTCTCCTTATCCTCTAAATGTGTCTAATCAAACACACTGAAGAAAGAGTTTTTAATTATCTGGTGTAGTTGAACCACTTAGTTTAAATCTGTTTTTTTGTAAACAGTATTATGTTCCGTATCATCTTTGGGAACCTGCACTCTATGTTAGGACTTATTATTCTTATTAGTTAATAAAATCAGATCTAATGACACAACTGATCTCAGAATATAATTTTGTCTAAATTGCACAAATTAAAGATGATATATGATCACCACTGATACATGTTAGGATTAGAGTAAATAATAGTGGTGTAGTGGTTAGACGTCTGCCTCACAGCAAGAAGGTCGTGGGTTTGAGTCCCGGGCTCAGTTGTTTCTGTATGGAGTTTGCATGTTCTTCCCGTGCTTGTGTGGGTTTCCTCCGGATACTTTGGTTTCATCCCATAGTCCAAAGACATGCACATTAGGCTAATTGGCTCTTCCCCATTGCCCTTGGGTGTGAATGTGAGTGTGAATGTTTATGTGTGCACTGGCCCGCGATGGTCTGGTGAGCTGTTCAGGGTGTACCCTGCCCTTGCCCAGTGCTGGCTGAGATAGGCTCCCCGTGACCCTAATAAGATTAAGCGGTTCAGCAAATGAGTGAGTGAGAGTGATAAATAATAAAATAATAATGTGGCACACCATTATAGGAAACCAATCATTCATCATTCATTTGCTGAACTGCTTTATCCAACTGGAGTTTTGGGGAGGCTGGAGCATATCTCAGCCAACTCTGGGCGATGGCAGGATATACCCTGAACAGCTGGCCAGTCCATCACAGGGCTAACACACAAGCACGCAACCATTCACACTCACGCCTAGGGGCAATGTGCAACAACAAATTAGCCTAATATGCAAGTCTTTGGCCAGTGGGAGGAAACCAGAGTATCCTGAAAAAAACCCACATGAGCACAGAGAGAAAATGCAAACTCCACAAAAATCACCCTCGCCGAGCCCTGGACTTGAACCCAGGCCCTTCTTGCTGTGAGGGGGACGTGCTAATAACTACACCACTGTATGGCCCTTATTCATTAATGTCTAGTCAATTATAGAAGTCTTAAAAACATTTTGTGCTGTCTCCATGTCTTATAAATCAGGGCTTCATTTATTTAAATAGCTGTTATTAAAATCAGGCTCATTTTTAAAGTGCTTCAGAAAACAGTGAAAGATAGTCATCATTCAACACGTCAGTTGCGTCATGTGCCCAGCATTCAAACTGTATAATTGTGGTGTTATGTGCCTGCCTCTTGCACTCATTTAGTTCTAGACAATCCTCACGGACACTTACCCCCAGTGGAGGTGTTCTGCAGGGCTGCATTCAAGAGCCACTGTACCTCTATGAGAAAAACAAAAGGAACAAACTGAAAGCCATGCAGTCAGGGGACCGTTGGCAGATCCGAGAGAGGCAGGGGAGGGAGTCGGTCTCCAACCCATAGCTAATTATCGCTAGCAGCATGAGTGAGATATTACTCCACAGAGACGACCAAGTGAGTTGGGTAGCATCGTTACTTAGAGACCTGGAACACAATATACCCTGATTCATTACCCAGTGGGTCCAGTGGGCTGTTATCATTCCACATACAAACAAGGACAGGGGACCTCCTCTAGGAGTTGTTCACAGGTTAGGGTGCAATGGCCCTTGAGTACGACATAAGAGAATCTAAAGTCTCTAAAATCTTCCGTCAAAACAAAAACACTTGAAAAATACTGGATGTGTGGACTATACACTGTTTGTAAGGGTACATGTCTTTTCTTTTTTTAATTTGGGAATGACACACTGACGTACTGATAATGGACTGGTATCCAGACCAGGTTGGATCGCTGCTTGAAGTTCATAAGAAATAGCCCAAACAAAATTTACAAGGTCAAGGTCATTATGACAAGGTCAAAGGTCAAACCGAGAAACTGCCAAGCCCATGCACACCTACACACCATAGGAAACCTGCATGCAACATTTCTGGATGATCCGTCCAGCAGTTGAGAAATAGCCCGGACAACATTTAAGGCAAAAGTTATTGTGACAAGGTCAAAGGTCAGATCAACAAAATAACAGTTTCATCTTGAAGGCCCAAACATAAAGGATGCTCAAGATTTTTTTTTTCAAAAGGTTAGCATACTGTATATGTTTGTAGTTGTATAGCATCAGTTGCTGAAGTTGAAGACAACAATGGAAAGGGAAAGGAAAGGGTGCCACAACAGCCTGATGGCTGAGGGGTAAAAACTAGTCAATATTATTTAATGATGGGGTACTGTATTATAGTGATACAGTAGTTATAGTATGTCTATATAGTTATAGTATGTCTGCTTCATAGCAAGAAGGTCCTGAGGTTGAGTCCCGGGCTCAGCAAGGGTGTTTCTGTGTGAAGTTTGCATGTTCTTTGAGTGCTCGCGTGGGTTTGCTCAGGGTACTCCAGTTTCCTTCTACAGTCCAAAGACATGCACATTAGGCTGACTGTTCCAAATTGTGAGTAAGAGTGTGAATGGTTGTGTGTGATGGTACTGTGATGGACTGGCGAGCTGTTCAGGGTGTAATAGTGTGATGGCAGTAGTGGCTCAGTAGATAAGGCTCTGGGTTACTGATCCGAAGGTTGGTGGTTCAAGCCCCACTACCACCAAGCTGCCACTGTTGGCCCCTTAAGCAAGGCCCTTAACCCTGAACTGGTCAGTTGTATAAATGTAATAAATAACGTAAGTTGCTCTGGATATACCACATGTCATAAATGTAAATGTGTAATAGGATTAAGTGGTATGGCAAATAAGTGAGTGTACAATGAAATATCAAAAGTGGACTCCATCATTTTGAAAGATTTATACATAGTTGATGTTGATGGAGATTCCTCACAGAGTTACTCCGACTCACTTGGAGTTTCCCCTGAAACATCAGTTTCCTTACAATGGGGATTTTTTGTCAACAGTTCTCTCAACATCTGAAAATCCGAACACACCTGTCAGAGAGTCCAGATCGACCTGAGCAGTATGCTGAATTATTCAATCACTCTGTTGACTGTGGAAGGGGAATCCTAAGGTTAGGAAGTGGTGGCTCAGTGGTTCGAGCTCTGGGTTTCTGATCCAGTGGGCGGTGGTTCAATCCACAGTACCACAGTGCTGCCACTGTTGGGCTCTTTAGAAAGGCTTTTAACAGTCCAAAAACTGGGTTTTTGGGAGGCTGGTGCCCATCTCAGCCGACTCTGGGTGAGGGTGGGGTACACTCTAGACAGCTCGCCAGAACATCACAGGGCACACACTTTTATTACATTATATTATATACTTGGCGGTTCCAACTTGCCCCTAGGTGTGTGTGTGTGTGTGTGTGTGTGTGTGTGTGTCTGTGCGCGTGTGTGTTGGCCCTTCAATGGTCTGGCGAGCTGTTCAGGGTGTACCTTGCCTTCACCCAGAGTTGGCTGCCCAGCATAGGCTTCAGCCTCCCTGCAACCCTAGTAGGATTAAGAGTTTCAGCAAATGAATGAATGAATGAATGAATTATTAATTGGGTTAAAATCGGAGTCACTATAAAGGAAGGTAACTAAAGTTATTTCATTATTATAAGAAAAGGTGATCAGTTCACTTAATTGTGTTAGTTTGTATTGATTCTTCCTCTGAAGGGAACAAGTTGACCCAAAACCATTTCTCCTACATATATCATACTCATATTATAGCACTTCAGATCTGACTAGGACTCAGCTGGACAGAACTATGATCTAAAACATGTACACATAATCATGATGAGATTTAGTTGCCTGGGATACTTTCTGTAAATGCACAGGGTACATTGGGCTGTTTCACAAAGCATCCCTTGGGATCCTGTTAGCAAGGCGATGTGATACTGCAGAACGCATGCAGGCTGCAACACATTTATGGGCCAGTAAATGAAGACAGCAGTTATATTATAAATATTTTACTTCAGATTATCTTAGCTTGATTGTCCACCAACAAGCTGGCATGCCGAACAGGCAGCAGAGTAATATTCAACAAGAATCACAAGAACCAAGAGCGATGTTTCTTCTGGGGTGGTTCAGTGGTGGAAGGCCAGCTAATCATAAGGCCCAGCATGCCTTGGGACACTAGTGTGCCAATTAAAAAAAATCTGTGAAGACCTTGTGTTTATGGCAAGATCAGACATCCCTGAGGGAAAACCTAAACATGCACCATCCATCCATTCATCAATCATTCATTTTCTGAACCGCTTAATTAGGGTCACTGGGAGGCTGGCGCTTATCTCAGCTGACTCTGGGCGAGGGCAGAGTACACCCTGGACAGCTGGCCAGGCCATCGCAGGGCTCCGTCCGTTCATTTTCTTCCTCTTATATGAGGTTGAGTTGTGGAGGCCACAGGTCTAGGAAGGGAACCCAGCCATCCCTCTCCTCTCTGACACTATCTAACTTCTTCTGAGGGATTCAAGACATTCCCATGCCATGTCCCAGGGCCTCCTTTCAGCTGGACATGTCTGGAACACCTCTAAAAAGAGCCGACCAGGATGCATCCAAATCTGATGCCTGAGCTGCGGACCTGAGCTCCCACCGGATGTCTGATGCACCAGTCTTGTTATTTGACACTCTGGTATCATCTAACATGGCTATTTAACTAAGAGAAATGTTTACTGGAAGGTCCTTAGCCTGGTATTACTGAGTGTCCTGACAGCCTGAGACCTGTCTCCTTTGGGGAGCTCTAGAGTAGCGGAGAGAGACTACCCCGAATCAGATATTGTAGTAAGCGAGCCTGTACAGTGTGTGGATTTCAGGCTGTCTATATCTAGTCCATATGTTTTTGTCTCATATAGTAACAGCAGCTGAATGACATTGCACAATCCCAGTGCCAGTGTCCATTACAACGGCTAACTTCCCTTAAGACTGTCCATCACATGGCTGACATCTAAATGGCACTGCTAGACCCAGCTGATCCGGATATTGTTGGTGATATTTGGCGCCCCATAAATGTAATTCTCAATTAGGTATTAGTATAGGGAAACAGATTTAATGTCCCGCCCCCAAGCTATCCCAATTTAGTATGTATAAAAGACCAAATTAAGACATATTGAAGCAAATAGTACACACTCTACCAGTGAATAAATTATCCTTCTTAAGGGACACTGGTATGCAGTTATCTGGCACACACCGATGGAGACTAAATAAGAAAGAAATCTTTTCTTTCTGAAACTAAATGGGCTTACAAGAATTTTTAAAAGGCCATTAAATAATTTTTTTAGCACTTTAAAAGGTGAAATAACATGATAAATGACTGATATTGCATGCACATAAGCTTATAATAACCTTGCTTTATATAGCAGGGTCGAGATACGGTAATCTGATTTGGAGTAATCTGTTCCAATCTGTCATAAATGCTGACCGCATACCTATCTCTCTCTCTCTCGCTCTCTCTTTAATGGGCCACTCCTATTGGCTGAGCCTCAGCTTTACCGATATATACTTTCAACCTAGAGCATATCATACTGACATTCAGTTAGGTGCCTTTCTCCATAATGTATACATGACTAGTTCAATGTGGGTCAGCATTATTACTGTGTACATACATATTTATAGAAGTTTAACACTTATTCCATGACTTCGAATTGAATATGATGAGATAGCCTTGTGAGGTGGAGCCGAGTGGGCTATTAGTCGTACTCAATGAGAGGGAGTGGAATAGCTGTTTTATTCTATCCTCTATCACACACACACACACAGATATA
>JAQMYF010000012.1:15490540-15514479 GCA_030014195.1 Neosilurus mollespiculum | reverse complement strand
TATTTTCAGTTGTTTTACACTTTTTTGTTAAGTACATATTTCCACATGTGTTAATTCATAGTTTTGATGCCTTCAGTATGAATCTACAGTGTCAATAGTCATGAAAAGAAATTCATTCTTTGAATGAGAAGGTGTGTCCAAACTTTTGGTCTGTACTGTATATATATATATATATATATAATATTATATATATATATAATGTAATAAAATAATAATGATGATGAGGTGACACGGTGGGGTTCCAAATTGTCCATAGGTGTGACAGTGAGTATGATTGGTTGTATTTGTATTGGCCCTGCAATGGCATAGCAAGCTGTTCAGGGTGTACCCCACCCTCGCCCAGAGTCGGCTGAGATGGGCGCCAGCCTCCGTGCGACCCTAATTAGGAGTAAGCGGTTCAGAAAATGAATGAATGAATGAATAATAATAATAAGAGAAGAAGAGAAGAATCTTTCAGTTCTGCTTCAGAAGGATACCTTCACAAACTCTGAAGAAATATTTTGGACAGTCACCTTTTTCACAACCTTCTGACCTAAAAGCAAAGTAAAGAATAAAACAGATCTCTCCCAAACAAGAAAATCAAAGCAGCAGCAATAAAGGAGTGGAAATTTCTAAACAGGCAGACCTCCAGTATCTTACCTACTGCCACCTGGGGAAAGTTGACTGTGTTTTTACCATTATCAGAGATGACCATCAGCATGGGTCGCACAGCTGGGCAATGCAACTCCAGATACAGTGTGTTATACGGGCTATAACAAGAGTTCCAGTTTTATTAATATATAATAAAATACTAATCTCAAACATACAGACACAAAAACAAATGAACAATACCCCTAGGATGCATAAGAATGGTTTCAGTCATCCAGATCATTTTCAAATGTCTAATAAGGGTGCATCAAGACCTCTTGGAGAACAGACTGTCACAGTCTCCTCTCCTTTGACCTTTTCTATTTGTTGTGCTCGCGTTCACGCCTATGGTCACGGGCTTTTGGGAATGACCAAAAGAACAAGATTGTGTGTTGAAATGAGCTTCCTTCACAGGGTGGCGGGCGCTTCCTCAAATATAGGGTGAGAAGCTTGGCCATCTGGAAGGAGCCCGGAGTAGAACTACTGCTCCTCTGCATTGAGAGGAGCCAGTTGAGGTGACTCGGGCATCTGGCTAGAACACCTCCTGAATGTATGAGTGTGAGATAGAACACCCTGGTGTGGTGTTTCAGGCATGTCCAACCATGAACCCTGGAGTCAACCCAGAACACGCTGTCTCTCGGCTGGCCTGGGAACACTTCGGTTCCCTCCCTGGAAGAGCTGGAGGAAGTGGCTGGGGAGAGAGATGTCTGGACCTCACTGCTTAGGCTGCTGCCCCCATGACCCGACCCCGGACCAAGCTGAAGAAGACGATGATGATGATGATGACATTCACACCTAGTCTATGTTAATGCTGCCTTTGCTTTGAACTGTATACGTGTGCTTGGGGTGTGTAAAAAGTGTGTATACTTTTGCATCATCACATCCTTCCTCATCTTTCCTGCATCATGTTATGACACATAATTTTTTGCCAAACAGCCCGAGGGGAACATGTTTTTTATAATGTACAAATAAATATTATAATAAAATAAATAAAGGAAATAGATGTATAGAAAAATACATGAATAATATACATTTATGGAATAAGACACACCTATTACATGCATTATTCCAAAAAAAAAAAAAGGGGATTTTATTCAAGTTGACACATATTATTATGTTATAAAAATGTACTAATGCTAACCCTATACAAAGATTAGCGCGTGTGTAAAATTAAATCTGCAATGTTTTTTTTAATAATTTCAGTTCACCTGTACAAGGGTTCCTCTGTCTCCTTTTGAGATGTAATGTCTCCATTGGATACAAAGCACGGGATGATGTAACGGCTGCATCTCTCCTTAAAAGTGCGGAGCAGAGAGGCCTTCGCGGCAGCATACTCATCTGACCTGGATAAACATAGTGTTAGCCAGGTTTTATGCTAGAACCATGTTTAGAACCTAATCTGATGAAATACATTGTATGGCCAAATGTGTATGGATACCAAACCATCACACCTACAGTACGGTGCAAAAGTTTAAACACATGCAAAGTAAAATGTTTTTATACTGACTCACTAAGGTAAGTCTGTCTGGTTTTTACACCCAAGCCTAGCGGCTCATCAGGCCGGTGCTTATCCCCGGTTTCTGTACTGTGAAGCAACTAGGAGTTCAACTCCTCCTGGATGGGATGCATTTCATTGCTGGTTACCTTCCCGGTAATTTTTACTGGTACCTATTTATACTGCTGGGTGGACAGAAGCGCACTTGTGGTTAAGATCTCAGCCCAGCTGACTCCCTAAGGTATGAGTCATAAAATAAAAATCCATAGCAAAGTTTATATGAAAAAAAGGGTGCCTAAGGCTTACATAGTACTCAAACTGTTGCTACAATTGGATAGGATCTCTTGGCATGCTGTAGCATAACAATGAACCTGTGCACAAAGCCATGAGGACCATGAAGACATGATCTGCCAATGAAGTGGAAGAACTCAAGTGACTTGAATCGAGCCATGAACTCAACACCACCAAATACATAAAACCAGTCCCAGGTCAGATGGCATGGTAGCGTTGTGTTTAGCACGACGCCTCATAGGAAGAAGGTCCTGGGTTCAATCGCTGACTTGGCGAGGGTGTTTCCATGTAGATTTGCATGTTTTCCTTGTGCTTGCGTGGGTTTCCTCTGGGTGCTCCGGTTTCCTCCCACAGTCCAAAGATATTCAAGTACTCTAACTGATTGTTTTAGATAACCCTTGATTTAAGTGTGAATGGTTGTGTGTGCTGGCCCTGTGACGCTCTAGCGAGCTGTTCAGGGTGTACCCTGTCCTTGTGCATTGTCAGCTGAGATAGGCTCCTGCCTCCCCATGACCGTAGTAGGATTAAGCGGTTTGGCAAATGAGTGAGTGAGAAAGTGAGTGGTCCCGGGTTGGGTAGCATGGTGGCATAGTGGTTAGTATGGTGGCATAGTGGTCCACATGTTCTCCCTGTGCATGTGTGGGTTTTCTCAAGGTACTCCTGTTTCCTCCCACAGTCCAGAGACATGCACATCAGGATAACTGGCTGTTCCAAATTGACCCTAGGTGTGAGTGTGTATGCTTGCGTGCGTGTTGCCCTACAATAAACTGACGAGCCGTTCAGGGTGTAACCCACTTTCTCCCAAAGGTGGCCCAATAGGCTCCAGCCTACCTGCAGCCCTGATTGGATTAGGAATAGGAATAGGAATGAATGAATGTTCCAGGTCTCCTCCACCTGACATTATACCTGAGCTCACTAATTCTCTTGTAGCCTCACCGCCACGCTCTAAAATCTACAGCAGGGGTGTCCGACTCATTTTCACTGAGGGCCACATCACTAAATTTAAAGGTGATGGAGGGCCGAGTAATCACTGAATGTCTATTCTAAAAGGGCAACCGTAAAATCTGCAATTTCGAAATGATTCGTTTAGGCATTTCCTTTATTCACTTGAATTTTCTTACAACGCTTAACAGCGACAAGTTAGCATGCAATCTTTCTTGAGTGATGAATGACTAACTGTTTACTTGCTACCTAGTGGAAGGATGATGAATTTCATTTCATGGTAATGGTTGATGCAAAGAATGTACAATAATCATGTTCTTTGAAAGCTGTTGAATCCCACATAAAATAAGTTGGCGGGCTGGATTTGACCCCCAGGCCTAGAGTTTGACACCTGTGATCTAGAGGAAACTAAATTTTGGAATGGGAAGTTTAAAATGCACATATGGGTGTTATGAATGGGTATCCACATTTAGCCATATAGCATTCGTAGAATCAATAGAAAGACTGACTCTTTCTGTATGCCTTCTGGGTTCTTGGCCTGCACAGGACTCTCACTTTTGGGAGTCAGAGACACTTTGCTGCTCTTCTCATTCAACTTGCTTGAGCTTTGATTTGCGGGAGGCTTCTTCCCTTTCTTTGGTTCCTTTTGTATCTCCTTCTTATTCTGAAAGTATGGAAAAGGACAACATACAGTAACATATAGCTGTTGTCATGTAACTCCAAGAAACCCCCCCCAAAAATTCCAGGTATAAACACAAACACATAGCTTATACATCCTGACAGATGACACAAACTTTGTGCTTTTGGCCCAGGTGTCATCACTTTTTCAAATACCTGTAGCTCCCCTTTCTCTGACAGCAGCCGTACAGCCTTTGCCTCGATGACATCATCAGAAAGCGATGGGCTGAATGTAACCTGGACCAGACATCTCTGTGGACCAAAAAAATAAATAAATAAAATTTCAAATGCTGCTACACTTGAAAAGACACTAAACAGAAAGATCAGTACCTGTCCAGGCAGCACACGTCCTGTTGTGGGGGTCACTGTAACTTCAGAGTTTTCTGGAAGAGTAAATGTGAAGAATCTGGCACCGACAGGAGAGACAGGGCCCTTGCCAATGCATGGCAATGGGCGTGTAAAATCATTGAGGCTACTGTGGGAGTTCAACACATGCAGCACTGCTGTGGACCGATCTCCAACTGCTGTGTTCCCAAACTGCACCAGTGAGCTCGAAAGCTCCAGCACAGGGCGTACACCAATCGCACGGCAGGGTAACAGAAAGTCTCTAAGTGGGAAAATAGAACAGACATTTATATGCAAATGGATTAAAACCCTTGACTACTGAATCAAGAACAATGTAATAAGGTAAAGAGAGATAAGACATAAGATAATGATACTGATATTATCTGATTATCTAATATTACCATAAAAGGTGCATAGGGTTGAGAGTAATAACAGATTTAGGTACTGCTTAAGTGGAGCTCCTGATAGACGTCTCTATAGATGGGTGTCCAAGCCTGGGTTTGCTTTTCAGTGTCCTTTCTTTCACTACCTGATTTATACATTTATTTGTATCACCTGTCTTTGTAGTTTAATTGTCCGTTTAACGAGTTCATGTTCTGTCAAGCTTCTGATTTCAGTGTTTGTTTCATGAACATTTATTTAGCTGCAAGTTTCTCTCACAGGTTAATAAATATCTGAGTTAGATTTTTTATGCTGTTCGAGTGTGAGCAGTGGTGTATGATCCTCATTTTTATGTGTTCCAGTTTTGTTAAATACTAATAAATCAGTTTTTTTATTGCTGTCTGTCTTCATGCAATTAACATAACAGCCATCAAAAGCCACAATCAGCACCAAATCAGTGACCTGGCAGAATTACTGTCTTTCCTGTGGTGGGCACACACGGACATGGGATGGGCATGGGAAATCCATCCCATGGAAATCAGAGCACCAAAAGGAAACCCACAAAGACTGAATCACCCTCGTATTAAACATCGAAATCAATAAATGTTTATAACAGTTATGACCTGACATACCTCCCAATTCCTGACTTGCAGGTGAGCTGAAAGTTGTATTCTCCCGCTTTTAAAGCACTGAAGATCAGATTGATTTCCAGCATCTGTTGTGGGAGCAGCGTGCCAAATCCATCATTAGGCTGGACATCAATGAACTACACAAAAGAGAACCAATGAGTGCATTTATAAAATCACATGAGACATATGAAACCTGTCCTTCAGGTTTGTTACTTATTTCAAACTTTTGAATATTTTAGAAAATTACTGTATTCTCTGTAATAACACAACACAATTTATACAGACACAAATCATACAGACGCCATGCAACAATAAACCTTTAAAAGCACTGATCATTAAATTATACAGAAACCACATCAATTGCTTCGCCACTAAGCTACATGCACATCGCCGCTGAAGAGTCATCAGCTCTTATGGCCATGGTGACCCTCTCGCATGCTTCCCGTTTAAAAATCTTCCTGAGTGAAACTGTGAGCAGCATCGAGCTAATTCCCTACTGTAGATCCAGGAGAGCTTTGATTATCATCATATTATATTATTCTGTTTAATTTTAGCTCACATTATCATAATAAATAATTTATTAATAGTTTATTATTATAGCTATTATTATTGTGTGGCAGATATCGAACAAAGACTCTGATGCTTCAGGAACCCGGAAGAGTTAAACGTATACAAATATATACTCATGGGAAATGACTAACAGAAAATCTCAGCAGAAAATGTTTTGGGGAAACTCAGTGTTTGGCACCATCTGTCAATCATTGGCATCTGTAAGCTTTGACTGGCTATCACTCAAATCAATTTAACTCTGTATACGCGCATTTTGATTTTTTTTTTTAATTTTGATTCCGCTATATTGTAATAATTCCGCAAGGGAAATTATTGCTCCTGCATTTAACCCATCTAAACTGAGCACACACACACACACACACACACACACACACACGTAAACAGTGAGCACATACACTCGGAGCAGTGGGCTGCCACACACTGAGGCGCTCGGAGAGCAGCTGGGGGTTAGGTGCCTTGCTCAAGGGCACTTCAAGACCTTCTTCTTTAAGGTGAAGTAGCCTGATGCACATAACATGTGGTGACATTGATGGTATACTATCTATCCACAAAACTTGGCATCACATTTATGTGAAGAGATAAACCATTCCAGCCCATCTCTTAAAGTTTTCCTGCTGCAGCCAATTTAGTAGCAGATGGATTCTTCCCCTTAGTGACCCCCTCTACACAGGGTGCTGGTACACTAGTGATAGTGGAAATTTTATGCTGAAGTGGACAGTTTTAGAAAAAAAAAAACAAACAAACTCATGGGCACGTGCCATACTGGAGACCTTAACTCTGTGTTCTTGCTGAAGAAAAAGGTTGAATTGAAAGACTAATTGGCAGCCATTTTGTTTTGCTGCGATGACTCGTGTTTTCATTTTGTGTCCTAGTTTTTACAGAATATGTCATCAGAGCACCATGCGGCTCACAACACAATTACACGACTACCTAAAGAGACTTTGTAGGCCTCACTTGATCAGTGTGTTCTTACGACACATATTTCCTCCTTAAATTATTCTTTTTATTTATCAGGGTCTTAAAAATTGTGTGGTCTTCATCACCTTCTATAAACAAACAGATAACTTCAGGTGAAAAAAACAATGACAGCAGATATAAGTTTTATTCAAAAAGTAAACCAACATTCATTCAATAATTAATGAATGAATGCTCCATCAGTCCATCGCAAGGCCAACACACACAACCATCCATACTCACACTCACCCCTAGGACCAATTTGGAACAAACAGTTAGCCTAATGTGTATGTTTTTGGAATGTAGGAGAAACCTACCCAAACTGGAATACCCAGAGGAAACCCATGCAAGCACAGGAAGAACAAACTCCACATAGAAACTCCACACAGAAACACTCTTCTTGCTGTGAGGTGGACGTGCTAAATGCTATGCCACCGTGCCATCTACTTTTATCGCCCTGCATGCACATCATGATGCCAGAACAGCACAGTCTGTAGCAGGCTAAGCAGGCCTCACATGTGGATGGTTTTGACAGTGGTTCTGCATGGTTCCAAACCACGTTGAACCACCAAAAAATGATGGAGGTGTGGCAAAACAATTGCAAGCAGTAGGTGAAAACAGTGAGAATAGGTAATGAGGTTGTACTGAATGTGGTTTAGAAAGATTGGGAAAGGTGACAAAAAGACGATGATACACGGGTTTTGAGAACTGGCGTGAAATTTCAAGCAATTTGAAAATCTTGCTGTTTATAGCAGTGAATACCAGTTGATATCGAACACCATCATGATGTCACTGCAGTCCAACAAGGTTTGGAATTACACTGAACTACCATCAGAACCAACTGAGACAGTCCGAGATCTGAATACAGTTATCACAGTTTCAGTATTAACATACTATATGTGCTTAAACTAACCCTCAATACAACTCAGTGTTAGTAATACAATAAGGATACAGTGAATTCAGTTATTTGCAAAAGTATTAACCCTCTTGGCATTTTTCCTGCTTTGATGCCTTAAAACCTGTAATCTAAATGGATTTTATGTCATTTTTATTCTGGGATTTCATGGAATGGACCTACACAAAATAATCCAAGTTGGTAAAGTGAAATGGAGGGGAAAAAAAAAAAGAAAGAAAAGTGGTGGATTCATATGTATTCACCCCCTTTGCTGTGAAGCCCCTACATATGATCTGGTATTACAAATTACCTTTAGAAGTGTTACATGATATATAAGAATATACATACATATATACATACACACACACGCACACACACACACACATATATACATATACACATACGTGTTCTGAACACGTATATATACATACACACACGTGTTTCCAAACATACCAGGGACAAATTTGTGGAAAGGTGAAAATCAGGGTTAGGTTATAAAAATCACTGAGGCAACAAAGAGAATAAAGGTAACCCTGAAGGAAATTAGAAAGCTCCACAAACGTAGACTGGTGTATCTGTCCACACTTCAATTATGGAAGTGTGGGCAGAAAAAAGCCATTGCTTAAAAAAAAAAAAGCATGGCAAAGACAGCACCTCTCATCACCCCAAGAACACCATCCCCACAGTAAAGCATGGTGGTGGAAGTAAAATAACGTGGGAATGTTTTTAATCAGCAGGGACTGGGGAACTGGTTAGAGTTTATGGAATAATGGCTGGATGGTGATAAATACAGGAAAATTCTTGAGGAAGAGAAATTTTGGAAGGAATCTTACTATTTCTTGCTGACTTCACAATAACACAATTGTAGTTTTCACAATAGCAGTTTCAAGGTTGTTGTGTGAATCGACTAAATAAAACCCCCAAATATCTGTTTTAATTCCGGGTTGAAAGGCAGCTAAATAGGTAAAATGCCAAAGGGGTGAATACATTTGCAAGTCCCTGTAGTAGAACATTTCTATTACACGATGGTACATACTGAATACAGTGTATACAGTATAATATAATGTTTTCACATAATGTCAAAAATTATAGTCTTATTTTTAAGGTCAGTGATTTACTGTTATCATTAGAAAAAATCATATAATACATAGATATGTACAGTAGTGGGTAAAACTAGAACGTATATACTCAATAATTCTAAAGTGCTTTCACTGATAAGTGGGATTTCAGAGAGCCAGGAATAGAGACACAAGTGATGCCTTTAGGCTGATCTAAATGAGTGTAGCCCTAGTTCTGATGTGCTCTAATAAAACAGTAGCATAGCTTAGCAGCATATTAGAACCAGTATTTATCTTCATCATCATCATCATCATGATCATCATCATCATAATTATCTGTTGTTTTGTTCGCAGATTTTACATTAATGTCATTGCTAAAGCTCTATAAATAAACATCCTGGCAAAGTTGATTAGTACCCTGTACTCACCTTGGGAATGCCAACAAAACCGAAGTCTTGTGGCAATAAAGAGAGGTTGATGAGACGCACAGTAGTCCGAACAGACTCGAAAACAGTGCAGTGCCCAAAATCCACCTCAGTTGGGTCAAACTTCAAATCAGAGGTGGTGACAACCGCATGGACAGTGAAAGTAACAGGTTTTACCTATTGGAAATGAACCTAATTAGCTTTAATATTGTATGGATTACTAAAGTAAAATTAGGTGAACATAAGGATGAAATGAGCCATAGTAGCACATGCTGTAGACTGTTGACTGGCAACTGGCAAAAAAAAAATTCTTCTATGAAATGTAATGCTGAACAAATATTTACATTACATTGTTTTTGTTTTTTTAAATAAGACAGATATAATGGTGGGACGGTACGGTGGCTTAGTAGTTAGCACGTCCGCATAACAGCAAGAAGGGTTCAAGTCACGTACAACCACCACCAACCAGGGAGTGACGTTGCCCGTAACACCTGTAACACCCTCTGTGATATGTAATGGTGCTACCCGCATCTTTATGAACTGCTGTGCATGTGTATTCGGGGGTGGCCTAACACAGTTGGAGGGAAAGCACTATCCGCCCCTTTTGTACATATAAGCTCAGAGACGTCCATGATTGGCTGGTGATCTCTGTAACAGACATGCCTCCCTCCCATGAGAGCTCAGCCAGTTAGCTTCCATGGACTGCCGAAAGCAGATGGCTTAATGCATCAACCTAGATTCAAACCTGCAATTTCCACTATGCCACCATGCCACCATTGGGAAGGGCCCCACAAGGAAGATAATCTCTTTAAACAAAAATAAATAAATAAACAAACAAATAAATTATTAAAGAGTCATAAAGTTTCAATTTCATTATTGAGGTAAAGGTTAGGGTTACGTTTAGGTGAAGGCATAGTATTCTCATAGCATATCATTATTTGAAAGACCTCACAAAGATAGTTATAAGTGTGTGTGTGTGTGTGTGTGTGTGTGTAAGAGAGAGAGAGGGTGAGAGAGAGTATGTGTATCAGTGTTTATGGCTCTTGAGGATTTGCCATGGGCACTGTTTTGGTCAGGAACACAGGTTTGAGCTCAGCATGAGTTCTGGCCTGGAAGCTGAATCTGAGTGGGTGATAGGACAAGCGGATGATGTTAGATCCTGTTTGCCAAGGATGGAATGGTACCGGGGGGGCTTTTTTTGGAAAGGGAAAGTTAACCAGAATCCAGGTCGAGAGATTATGGAAGTCCTGCATTCTTATTGAGCTCACTGACTATTACTGCTATAAAATATGCAGTGCTATTTAAAAAAATGCACAACAGTAAATATAGTATCTTATCAATACAATACAGTAGGGTACACTCACGGGAAAGAGGGAGAGAGATATAAAGAGCGAGCGAGCGAGAGAGAGAGAGAGAGAGAGAGAGAGAGAGGGAGAAAGAGAGAGAGAAAGAGCTATGATCTATTTTTGCGGTATTAGCACGTACCTGATCAGCCACCTGTATGTTCAGAGGTACCTCCAGGACTCCTGTGTCCTGGTCAAAGAAGGACTTGGCATCCTCTGACAGGCTACATCTATCAAAAAGACATGAAGGACAGGATAAAAATAAACCCGGTGTTAATGTGCTGCTGATTAAAAATAAACTTGCTTTGTCTCTAGTGTAAACTTGATGTCTGCCTTAAAAAAAAAAAAAAAAAAAAGTAAATAAATAAATGAATAACCAAACAGAACACATTCAATAAAATTCCCTAAAACACTGCAGTCTGTCAGATTATTCTGCTTTCAATTTTTCAGCATAAAACAGCTGAACATCAGGCATGCTGGAATTTTAATAATATAATAAATAGAGGTGATGATCTGAAGCAGAGATTAAAACAGAGGGAAGGATGGAGCAAGAGTGAGAAAGACAACAAGAAAGAGCGAGATTGGAAGAGACGGGAGTATATATATATATATATATATAGAGAGAGAGAGAGAGAGAGAGAGAGAGAGAGAGGTAGAGAGAGGGAGGGAGAGAGAGAGAGAGAGAGAGAGAGCGAGGGAGAGGTAAATAGAGCGAAACAAGAATTGCATTAGTAGTTCCACGTAGTCCAAGGGCTCGACCATGTGAGAGCATGGTAACCATGGTGATTGTGGGTGTAAAGCGCAGTGGAGTGGGATTTAGAGAGGGACATGCAGTCAAATGTCAGATTATATAATACAATATGCTCTGCACAGTAATAATATGCCTAAATTAGGCACCATGTAGAGTGCAAAAGCTGCTAAAGGTAAAAGACAACAACAAAAAAACAAAAAAACAAACAAACAAAAACACCAAACAAAAAAACAAACAAACAAAAAAAAAACCAAAACAAAACCAAAACAAAAAAAATGCAAATGCTTGATAAGAATTTTTTTTTTAATGAGACAGGTTTAACAAACAAGTACATTTATTCGATATAATTATACAATGGTAATAAATACACATGGCATTGCACGTCCGCCTCAAAGCAAGAAGGTCCTTGGTTTGAGTCCTGGGCACCGCAAGAGGGTTTCTGTGTGGAGTTGGCATGTTTTCCTTGTGCTTGTGTGGGTTTCCTCAGGGTACTCTAGTTTCCTCCCACAGTCCAAAGACATGCACCTTAAGCTAACTGGCTGCTCCAAATTGACCCTTGGTATGAATTTGAGTGTGAATGGTTGTGTTTGTGTGTTGCCCTGTGATGGTCTGGCGAGCTCCCTGCCTTTGCCCAGTGTAGGCTAAGATAGACCAATGACTGGTCAGACTTTTTTTTGGAGGATGCTCCAAAAAAAATTATACAAGACCTTCTGATATAAAGACTAAGTTTTGTGGAGTCTAAATGCACACAAGACAAATAAAAACACAGCTTTTTTTCCTTGCATGAGATCCAGCATTTAACACACCCCCAAGCTATAAAGCCTGGTGTAATCCTGCATATTAAGCCGATGCATTAAACAGAAACCCCAGCTCCCAATATTCAACACATTCTCCTCCAATGGAGTATGATATGATTAAAAAAACACCTGAATCCTACAGCTGGATAACAAAGTGGATTCTGTTTCTCAACAATGCATCCAACTGGTGGCAAAATAAAGCATACACGAAAAGAAAATCTAATAAATGGATTACAAACAATGGTGTGCTTCTTGTAATGTTAAATTGCAAGGGTGATTTAATGTGACAATTACATTTAGTCATCCCCTGTCTAGGATCTCTACCATTTACCCCATCCATGCTACCATCTGAGAGCACTATGCTGGTGTTATCAATCCCACACCAGCACCGATTTATTTAAGGAATCTCTTGTTCTCGGTTAATGGAGTCTCGGTGGGAGCGTTACTCCTGAATTAGCTTGGCGTGGTGCTGCGGAAAAGCCTTGCGGGGCGTCACATGGCCCATCTGTCGGAAAGAAAATAGGCACAGTTTTGGCTTCTGATATGAAAGCACCCCACGCTACCATCCAAATGATCAGTAAAATTCCATTTCCATTATTAAACAAAACAAAACTACTGCTTAATCCCAGTTCATGAATCTATCTTGACACATTCTCCTGAAGACAGATTTAGACCTTATATGTAGTTCAGGTGCCCTTGCTCTTCTGTTGACTCAAAACCTTAAAGGTCCTATATTTAATTGTCTTCAGGAACAACATATGAAACAAATCTGAAACTAGAAATGCACTCAGAGAGTGCAGACCTCCACCAAGGTAGTGCTCTCTAGTAATCTCTTAACTTTTCCATCCAGGCTTTATTGGCAGATGATGTGGAACTACGTTTCCCCTTTGTGGCCTGTTCCACAATTATTTTTTGAGCTTTGTATTTTCTTTTCTCCCGGGGCATTGTGGGTGGTTTCTGCCTCCTTGCTCTTTCAAAACCCTCCTGGATCCAGATCTGGTTCCCAATCAGGCCAAACATTTTAAAAGTTTTCCACTGGCCCAAGACACACTTTTGAAGAAAATTATGTGGAAATCTGTACAATAGTTTTTGAGTTATCATGGTCACACATACACAGACAGACACACACACATCCAATCTTATAACCTCCCGCTTATTGGAAATAATGAAAAAATGCACATACATTTTTAATAATTTGGTGTACAGTACGTATTCACATTCTAAAACTGTAATAAATCTATGAAATCTCACAAATTAGCAGTTATGTACTGAAAGCAAGTTAGATGTCGCTGAAAATGACCATTCAATTCAGCAAGCTCCACCGAGACTGAGGCGTATAATTATGTTATATACTACACAGGAACATTAGCACAAATAAAGACAAAAAAAACCAACAAAATTTGGAAGAAAACTATTTGAAGAAAAGATAATTTTTAAAAAAACAGTCAAACATTTTTTCCCATCAAACTGGACTTTATTGCCCTGCTTCAAAAAACTCATCACAGTCTCTTGATGCTGTTGGCAGGGAAAGAAGTAATCATAAGTAGTATGCACCAAGTGTAAATGAGCCACCCATCCGAGGTTCCCTTCTATCCCAGGCGCATAAGGTTACCATCAAGTTAGCATGCTAACCCTAGCTGGCCGACTCTTCCGTCAATTGTAGACTTTCCGTTAATTGTAGAATTGTAGACAGCACAAAAAGCAACAAAATTTGGAATCAAAGTATGTAATGGTAAGGACGTATTTTTAAATTTTCAAGAATTAGACAGGTTTTTTCCACCAAACGTGACTTTATCAGCCTGATGTGAAGAACAGACCTCAAGTAAGAAATTTTAACCTAACCAGTTTAGAAACACAAGAAAAACAAACTAAAACAAGAACTCCATAGCTTATTTTTCCATTTTAAAGAATGACAAGCATAACAATGCCACTTGCTCCAAGTCACTGTGACAAACTCTGAGTTATACCATTTTGATTCAAGAATTATCCACTCAGACTAATAGAATAATATTTTTAATCCCAGATAGAGAACCTATCAAATCCTGCTCTTTCTGTGTAGTATATACTAATCTGAAATATTCATAGAGCAGTCCTTTATTATTTATTAATATTACAGTTGGCTTGCTACTAGCCTTCTCAGCAAAACAGTTCCTGCTCTTTAATACTGTATGTTTATTAATGATTCAATACTATTTGACCGTGCAACATTTCGATTGCCTGCAGCTACAGTATACTGACCAGTTTTCTTAATGTTGTCTTCTGTGCACAGTTGTGTTCAGAGAGCAGTTGGAGGATCACTGAAAACAAACTTTGCTCAGAGATTATTGAGTCTTGTGTTTGGGGAACAAACGAATGTTTTACCACTCCACTGTAGAACTGACTCATATGACCAGGCATGTTTACTCATGATTTTAAATTAGCGTTGTTGCTCACACTAACCTGAAACCAGTCCGAGTAGTAATATGGGTTTTGGTTTACATTCATAGTCCAGTGAAAAAAAATGAAATATGGCTCCAATCTTTTAGGAGAGAATTAAAACATCTACAAAATTAAACATGTGAGGGTTGACCTGGTTTGATTTCACAAAATATGAACACTGACTTTACCCTGAACCCCAACCAGCACAGATTTTTATAATGTAATGATTTAGGCACTGGGCAGCACTGGGTGGTGTAGTGCTTAGCACGTCCACCTCACAGCAAGAAAGTCCTGAGTTTGAGTCCTGGGTTTCTGTGTGGAGTTTGCATGTTCTCCCTGTGCTTACGTGGGTTTCCTCCAGGTACACCGGTTTCCTCCCACAGTCCAAAGACATGCACATTAGGCTAATTGGCTGTTTCAAATTGCATCCTGTGACCATAGCCAGAAATTACAGGCATCATATTATTCCACATTACTGGTCACAGTAGAATGAGAAAACTGCAGTAAGTTACACAAGCAATCAAGTACATTTATCAAAATAAATCTCACATCTAGGCTTTCAGCATGGGGAAAGAGGAGTGTGAAAAGAGAAATAAGGATAGAATGACAGGTAGATAGGATAGAATGAGAGGACAGGCTGCACCAATACTGCTCTAATCCCTGTTTATAATGCGTCTGATTCACTAAGGCTAAAGCTGGCATCTGACCAAATGTGCTGTTGTGAAAAGCCATGTGACTGGACACCAAAGCTTTCGCAGCTAATAACAACCCCTTAACAATAAACCCAAAAAAGAAAGTGCGTATTCGTTCCCTGAATATGGCTAAGTTGAAAATTAAAGGAGTAAACAGTGGTTCTGTTATACTGTGAGAGCTCCACTTCTCCATTTACAGGGTAGAATCATTACAAATAAATACAAGGTAGTTTAGACCTGCGTAGTGGTTAGCACGTCCACCTCAAAGCAAGAAGGTCCTGGATTTCCGTCACAGGCTTGGTGAGAGATTATTTTTGTGTGAAGTTTGCATGTACTCCCCATGCTTGTGTTGGGGTTTCCTCTGGGTATTCTAGTTTCCTCCCACAGTCCAAAGACATGCCCATTAGGCAAAATGGATGCTCTAAATTGCCCCTAGGTGTGGGTGTGAGTGTCAGTGTAGAATGGTTGTGTGTGTATTGGCCCTGTGATGAGCTGTCAAGCTGTTCAGGGTGTACCTTGTCTTTGCCCAGTGTGGGGTGAGATATGCTCCAGCCTCCCCATGTCCCTAGTAGAATTAAGTGGTTAAATGAAAGCAAGTGAACGTATGAATAATCCTGACCTGATTAATTTTTATCATTCTATCTAGCCATCCATTCATTTTTATCCTGACTGGAGTCCTCTTTCTGGATGTCAACTCCTCCATCCACACAGCATGAGGACTTGCTATATGGTTTGATGAGCATAAAAATGGTGGAATGATTCTGTTGTCTGCCCACTCCTCAAATCTCCACCCAACTGGATATCAGACAGATACTTTTGGACTGATGTACTAGACTCTAACTACCATAATTTAATCACAGGTTGAGGGAAGAATAGTTCCTGAGACCTGTGGTATCTGTGCCAAGGATATCCAATGGATATTATTAATGTTTTGGCACCCTGTAGCTCTTCTGACCTACCTCTAAGACTTTGCTACCACCAAGTGTCTCAGACAGTGGGTAATTCATTACATACTAAACCCCTTAAAGGGTACCTGTGGAGAACTGGTGTTACTTGTTATATTAAACAATCATGTATAACATCAGCGGTCCCTTCCGGCAACAGCAGTCCTTGCCCATTTTCAAGGTCCGTAAGTGTTACAACTCTAGGCATGCTCAGAGACATGCTGCCTTTCTGATTGGCTGTTCCAGCCTTGTAGCATCAAAAACTCACTGGATTAGCTGGGCTACGTCACTATCTCATATAGCATGACACATTATTGGCCAGTGCTGAGCTGCACAAACAACAAGTGATTCACTAGAATGTAATGTCTCCACAAGAAATGTCAACCCCGTCCAACGAGCTGATGTCACTTCCGGGGGAAAAATGGCTGCTAATCCCCGCAGTTCAGCCCCCGCTAGTAATGCACAGGATAAAATTACCAGTGTTGTGCTTTTTATGGTCATTTATGTTAAAATAAGCTCTGTATCACTTAAATGTATTAAATATGCACATTATGCTGTACCAGTACTGGTACACTTTAAATTGACAATACAAACATTTCATGATTTGGATAACTAGAAGATTACAATCTTCCTTTCTTTTCCATTTCAAAGTGCTTATTTTTGTGGTTACCTGGGCAGGAATTTGAGCTGAGCGTGAAAGCTGGACTTAGCCTGAATGTATCCAGTTTTTGGCAGGATGACCATATGGTTCTTCAGCTTCTTACACACTTCAAGTGTCAATCGGAGTGCTGTGCTGGCTCTGAAACACACATACATATACAGTAAAGCCCAGGTGTTGCTGTACTACAATATTAAATGTTGCTCCAAGCTGCATAATGAGTCTTCCATAGTCTGTCTTCTGATAGAGTACCTTTAGTCATTTTCTTTTTCAGACCACCATTTAGTTCTTTTGTATATTTGTATAATGTCCAGCAGTTGTGCTCTTTGTTTTTCTGAGAACACTTTACCAAATACAGTGGGTATATAAAAGAATCACCCACTTCAAAATATTCACATTGTGTTTCTTTCCTGCCTGAAGTGTTATTCACACACTCACACACACATACACACATACACACTACACACACACACACACACACACACACACACAGAAATCTATGGCAGCTGCGACAGGGATTTTTGGCAAAGAATGGTCATTGCGTGCATGTGACAACAATATCAAAAATGTTCCACAATTGAGCCTTATATGGGAGGGTTACAATAAACATACCAAGTCTCAACTGTGCCAAAATGTACCATGTGGATTCTGTGGGTAAATGGAGAAAGGTGTTGTTGTCAGATGACCCCGAAAAGCTAACCTCAACGTCAAATATATCTGGTATATCTGATGAGAAGCCAACACAGCTTACCTACCAAATAACACCATACCTACAGTAAAGCATGGGGGTGGTGGCATCTGGTGTTGATCTGTAGGAAGGACTGGGGCACTTGTCAAGATAGAAAAAATGGATGGGACAAAACACCATCAAATTCTCGAGGAAGGTTTTGGAAAGTTCACCGTCCAACATGATAACAACCTGAAATTAACCAAGAAGTGGCTGACGAAGGAAAGGGTAATTGCATGGCCTAGTCAAAACTCAGACTTAAACCCTACTGAAATTTTGTGGAATTACGTGAATGTTGTAGTTCACCAACATTCACCATCCAATTTAACTGGGCTTGAACAGTTCTGTAAAGAAAAGTGGCACAAATATTGCACTGACAGGATGTGCAAAGTTGGCAGAGAATTCTCCCAACGGACTCATGACTGTGATCAAAGCAAAAGGTGGTTTCTTAAAGTACTGAGAGGGGTGATCCTTACAGCAAGACATTTCTGGGTTCAAGCCCAGGGCTCGGCTCAGGCATTTCTGTGTGGTGTTTGCATGTTCTCCCTATGCTTGCACAGGTTTCCTCCAGGTACTCCGGTTTACTTGTAGAATCCAAAGACATGCACATTAGGCTAACTGGATGTCCTGAATTGCCCCTGAGTGTGACTGTGAATGGTTGTGTGTGTTGTCCCAGCAATGGTCTGGTGAACTGTTCAGGTGCCTTCGCCCAGTGTCGGCTGAGATAGGCTCCAGCCTTCCCATTACTCTAGTAGAATTAAGCGGTTCAACAAATGAGTGAGATGAGATGAGATGAGAGTGTATAAGCTGCACAGAGTAAGTAGAGCTGAAAGAATACTTTTTGTGTCTTTATTTCAGGCTGCAACAAAATGTTAATAATTTAAAGCAGGTGATTCTTTTCTATACCCACTATACAGTACATACAGTACACTTCACATTAAAGAAACCTTTCAGCAAACCGAGCATAGCTAACATAAAAATACACTTATCAAGGACACATACAATCCATTCAAATACAATAATAGCCTTCCATTATATACAATGTTCCCTTTTCTCACCACTTTCGAGGTGACCCAAATGTTATGAGGAATCTACTTTGCGGCAAAGAGCGTCCACATTGTTGGATATAAATGGCGCTCTTCCTTACAAGGATATTCTCCACAGAATTCTGACTACGCACACCTACTACTGCGATGGCACCATGCCAAGAGTTTATCTCTGTATGACTCACTGTCAGTGGATGTTTGGATATTTCTAAGCTTATGTAAATGGTGGTAATTTTACTCCAATAGAGGCGGTCTAATTAAGAACAGTTCAGAAACTTCTGTACTACTAGCAGGATGGTCACCACCGACATCTTGGTAACTTTGTAGTTAGAAAGAGTAACTGGCGCAGCTTGGTGTTGCTGTACGTAGATAGGCACTAATAAATATTCAAGCAGCATATTTGTTATGTGTATATAATGAATATGGAAGTAAGTACTTGTGCAGTGTCCTTCAAACCTCAGCAGTTCCTCAAGGGAAGAAGAGATGGGATATTTTAATGAGGAGCCAGAAATTCCCTGACATTGCAGTATGCTGTCAGCACTTAATTTTCAAGGCTTTAGTAAAGTGACCTACATAGTAGAAAACTCAACAGATGTGCTTGTGCCACAGGCAAGGGCAGCGGCAGTCCATGGATATAAATGGAAAACGTTAATGGTACACTACATCCTAGTCACAGAGCCACTTCTGAAAGACTTCACTCACTGTAGTAACTTAGGTGGCTTAAATACATCCTGTCAAATGCAATTTCTTACTATGATTTCATGCTAGGGCTTTTTCAACATCAATAAAATGTAATAAATGCCATGTACCATCAGGCCACATCCATCCCCCAGTAGTGTTTACCCTGCCTGGGCAATGTTTCGCTGTAATCCCACTACAGCATTTGACGAAAGCTGATAGGTCAAAGCAAAAAAAATCCCATCAATTTGAATTCGTATTTCCATCTCTGGAAGTTGGGAAGCTATCCTCAACCTAAAGTGTAGCATAAGACCCATGCCAACACGGTCACACTATCAACAACAACGAAAAAGCACTTCACTACCTTAAATGCACTTATCGCAATATTTATTTTAGATTAATCAACTATGACACATTAGCTAGTTCGATTTAATTCAGTTCAGTTTTAGTTGTATAGCGCTTTTTTACAATTGACATTGTCGCAAAGCAGCTTTACATAGTAAAAGAAATGTAAAAAATAATTTAAACATTTAAACATTTCACATCCCTAAGGAGCAAAGCCGTGGCAATGGTGGCAAGGAAAATCTCCTTCAGCTGACATGAGTAAGAAACCTTTATAAGACTCAAAAGGGAAACCCATCTTCGTTTGGGTGAAACTAGATAAAAGTACAGACCATGTTGCAGAAACCTCACTATAGTTTAATATAAAGTCCAGTTGGTTATGCTGCAACTGTAAGTCCTGATTCATTTTAGCAACAGAATTTATATCACCAGCAGTGAAAGGTCACCTTCACAGTCTCTGAGTGCACATCTAGGTCCATATGCATCATCATCATCATCATCATCATCATCATCAGGAGCAAGGGGCTTCCAAGATGAGAACTCAAGCCAGCAGCAGCACACCAGGACAGACCACAGGACTCAGAAAGTAAGCTAATGAAATCTATAACCTGGGCAGCACAGTGACATAGTGGTTAGCACGTCCGCCTCACAGCAAGAAGGTCCTGGGTTTGATTCCCAGGCTCAGGCGTTTCTGTGTGGAGTTTGCATGTTCCCCCCATGCTTTTGTGGGTTTTACTTTAATCAAATGCTGCTTTCTCTTTTAAACACCATACATGTACATCATTGTTTCCTCTTTTGAGCCCAAGTATATTTTGTTCCATTGAAATAATCCCATTGGATTTATTAATCAGTTGCTAGATCAAAGCGCACCTTGTTTTAAATTTGGTTATAACATCAATTTAGCTCAGAAGGAAGGATCAAGAGAGCTCAAGCTGAAATGAACAAAAATGAATAGAATAAAACTGACTTGATAAAAATTTCACGCAAAGAATACAAAATGAGCTGAAAAAAATGCAAGCAAATAAAAAGTAATGAAAAATAAAACAAGCAGGCATTTGATATATTAAATGATAATTTATTTTAAACATCGTCACATATGCTCCTTATGTACCACCACAGTCTGTCTTCAGACTGCAGTCAAATGAAACAGAAACATGGACAGCTTTCCTTCTTATAAAAAAATAAAATAGCCATCAGCGATGGCAAAACCCCTCAACCCCAGCTGCCCAGAAGTTCTTCAGAAGTAGCCTAGAGAAAAAAGGTCAAGGTCACTGTGACAAGGTCAAATGTCAAACAGAGAAACTGACAAGCCTATGCTCACCTACATTCTGTAGGACACCTGCCTGCAAAATTTTCAGAATGATTCATTCAGCGGTTCTTAAAAAATGAGTTCTTGGACAAACTTTAGAAGGTCAAGGACACTGTGACAAGGTCAAAAGTCAGATGAATAAAACCACAGTTTCATCTTGGAGGCCCAAGCATAGAGGACGCTCATATGATATTTCAAAAGGTAGCATATATGGTTGTTAAGGAATTAGATGCAGGACAGTGATGGTAAAGGCAATGCAAACGCAGGTAATGACAATGCACTAACAGCCTGATGGCTGAGGGGTAAAAATCTGTGGTTGGTAGTCTTGCACCGAAGCAAGGTTTTGTGTTGTAATACACTTATATTTAGAAACATGTACATTTTTATCATGTCTGGGAAACCTATAAATTTACTGTTCGCATCCACACACAGAAAAGTCCTGCTCTGCTCTGTTGTCAGTGAGCTAGCTTACTTTTATTAATAATATCTAAGGGAATGCCTATTTATTTAAGATTTAACTGATAATAAGATCAAATATTATACCGATTTTCAGACCTTTACTTTTCATTCCACACACCAGTTGAGCACCAAAGTTTGATTCCTAATCCAAAAACCTTCGGGAAGCTGCTTTCTCACCTCCCACTGAAATAGTGATTTTTTAGTATGTGCTCTGGACGGACTGTTTGGCTTCCTCCTCTGTGCCTACTCTTCTCTGACTGGTTACCTGAAAGTGCCACACTCAGTGCCACAGCTCGGTGACTGGGATGGGCGGAGATACTGCTGTGCACGGGCAAGGGGCAGTGGGCCAGCCAATCAGAAGGCTTAGTACGCTGTGATGCACTAGTGAGCCTGAATTATTTTTTTCTTGTGTTTACAGCGAGCTCAAACAGCCCAGAGGGAAAACTTAAACATGTGCTGATCTCATTATTGAACACTTTAGCATCATCTAACAAGGCTATTAAACACTGTCCCAACATTTATGGGTCAAAAAAGTTGACAAAAAAAGCCTCGTATCTCCCCTTTAAACTAAACTAGATCAGTCATATGTCCAAAGAAATTATGAACCACTGCATGGTAAATACATTTTAATGAAGAGGGAAAAAGAAAGATCTTAACAAAGCGAGAAATGTACAAAAAGTAATTACAGAAGATGCATTAAGTTCATAGTAAAGGGCAAAAACAGTCAACAATGAAAATAATCAGGAAATAGAGTCATAGGTCCTGTTAACATCGCATTGTGAGTACCAGAAGTACAACTGATAAGTGAGTTAGGAAGTACTGAGCATGCATGAGAGAGAGAGAGAGAGAGAGAGAGAGAGAGAGAGAGAGAGGGAAGGGGGGTTTGGGGGTCAAAAAATTAAGCTGCACTGCATTGCATAAAATCCTGCAAAAACACACCAAAAGCTTCAGTTATTATTTACATCAAAACCATCTCTTAACGATAAAACACACAGAACCTTGAGGTGGAAGAAACGCAATGACAGAAGATCATACCAGATTCCACTGCCAACAGCCAATGACTGGAATCTAGGATTACAGTAGGAACAGGCTCACTGAAACTGGACAGTTACGGATTTCTCTGTTTTGTGGTTCCTTGGAAAACAACCCCCCCCCCCTTATCTGTTTGACCAGAACTGTGTGGGACGTCAGAACATAACAATGATGGTCAGTGGTGTCTCTCTATAAGAATAACTGAGAGGTGTTTAAATAGTTCCTTTGATTTTTAAACATAAGTCATGAATGTTTGCTGCCATATGCTAGTTTGAGCTTACAAAATGGTAAATCATCACTCTTTACAACCACGCTAAGCAGAAAAGCATCTCAGAAAGCACCACATGTCAAATCTTGAGGAACAAATCTCACCAACACGTGTCATCTTAAACAATCCAATTTCAGTGTCCATTATAACAATAATGCATTTCCATCTGAAATATTCCTCACCATGCTGGGTAAACTCTACTCATAAACTGTTGTGAGTAAAAATCCCAGAAGACTCTTCATTTTAATTCTTAAAAAAAACAACAACAACCCTGAAACCAGATCATCTGGCACCATTACCACACCCCAATTAAAGTCACCAAGATCACATTAAAGGAGAACACAGCAATTATTGAAATTGAATCTCAATCAAAACTCTATGTTAAAATCCATCTGTATGTAAACTCTGAGACTAATAGTTGCTGTTGTAACGGTTTTATTGGTGATTATTTGAAAACTGAATCTCAGAATGATGACATCATCAATACCCAAGTTAACAAGGAGGAGTTTTGCTTTAAACACAATTTCTTTCAGTATTTCAGCTGTTTATGTTTTAATATATGAATCTTGGTGTATATATAGTTTGCAATGGCCAATTAGGCTAATGTGCATGTTTTTTGGGAGGAAACCGGAGCACCCAGAGGAAACCCATGCAAGCATTGGGAGAACATGTAAACTCCACACAGAAACACCTGAGCCCGGGACTTGAATACAGGAACTTTGTGCTGTGAGGTGGATGTGCTAACAGCTATGCCAATGAGTCGCCTATGTCATTTTCCGAACCGCTTCATCTTTTATTAGGGTTTGCGAGAAGGCTGGAAACCATCCCCACCGACTCCAGGTGAAGGCGGGGTACACCCTGAACAGCTCGCCAGACCATCGGAGGGCCAACACACACACACTCCTTATTTGTATATGGTAACCAAACTGTATAGATATATAAACTGCTCCTTTTAGGGAACCTTCAGATTCACTTAAGGAATGATTTTTGTAATTCTTGTTTCTGGATGGTAGAAAAACGCCCCTACACGCTGTTCTGGCAGCACTGTCACTTCCACTGATTAAGAGGTCCAGAGAGCAGACAATGCTGGAAGTCCCTGTGCTTACTATATACATATATATATATATATATATATATATATATATAGAGAGAGAGAGAGAGAGAGAGAGAGAGAGAGAGAGAGAG
>JAQMYF010000012.1:15469563-15487191 GCA_030014195.1 Neosilurus mollespiculum | reverse complement strand
GTACACTCTGAAAAGCTCACCAGTTCATTGCAGGGCCAACACACACACACACACACACACACACACACACACACACATGCTCACCCACACAGCTACCTACTGTAAGACTATAAATAACACGCACTACATACTGAACATTAGTCACCAGTTATTTATGTAATATACAAACAGTAAAAGAATTGATTATATTTTTACATTCCTCCAGAATCATCTGTTCATCTACTGAATATTTAAAATTGTAACAGTAAATAAATTTAAACTCCGTCCGCCATTCTGAAGGAATGAAATTCAAGCATTTGATGCATTTTTAGGTGAAGAGGGATTTTTTGTTGTTGCATGGATTAGGTCTTCGTACATAGGTCTGAATTTGTGGCATTTGCAGCATGTTTATAAATGTAAAAATTCTCCTGTAATGCTAATTGTCATGCCTGTTACCAGAATGGCACATTCTCATAGTGGTTTCAACCATGACCAACCAAGTGGTGCCTGAAAGTTTGTGAACCCTTCAGAATTTTCTATAATTCTACATAAATATGATTTAAAACAACATCAGATTTTCAGACTTGTTCTAAAAAAAGAGAACCAAAATAAATAAATGAGGGAAAATATTACACTTAGTCATTTCTTTATTAAGAAAATGATCCAGTATTACATAACTGAGTGGCAAAAGTATGTGAACCTTTGCTTTCAGACCAACTTAAACGTTTGCAGTAATAACTGTAACTAAATATTTGTGGTTACTATTGAGCAGTCCGGCACATTCCTTCATACAAAACATCTTAAATTTTGGGATGTTGGTGAGGTTCCTGACATAACACGTCTATTGGACGTTGACTCAGCTATTCCAAAACATTACACTTATTCTTCTTTAAATATTTTTGGTAGAATGACTTGTCTTTAGGGTTGCTTGCTGCATGACCCACGTTCTCTTCAGGTTCAGTTCAGTGGTATAATTTAGAATTCACTGTTTAATCAATCCCCTCATTGAATTGCCACCCCTCCTTGAATCGCCACCTTATCGTGGTAGGGTAACCCAAGGCAAATAGGTCCTAGGTGAAGGTCCAGACTAAGCGCAATTCAAAAGACCTCTATGAGCATTACTTCAAGGACACAATTTCCCTTGCCCGGATGCATGTTACTGGGGTCCCCCCTGGAGCCAGGCCTAGGGGAGGGGCTCGAAGGCGAGTGCCTGGTGGTCGGGCTTCTGTCCATGGAGCTCGGCCGGGCCCAGCCCAAAGAGGAGACATGGATCCGCCCTCCCATAGACCCACCACCTGTGGGAGGGGCAATAGGGGTTGGAAGAAGTGTGAGCCGGGTGGCAGCCAACCCCGTCTCGGTGCCCACATGTTGGGGTTCTCCCCGGTTGACAAAAGGGTAGCCTCCCTCTGCCTACATGTGGGGGGGATGGGTCCTGACTGTTGTTTGTGCTTATGCGCCAAATAACAGTTCAGAATACCCACCCTTTTAGAGAGTGTGCTAGAGGGCGCTCCCCCTGAGGACTCGCTCATCATTCTAGGAGACTTCGACACCCATGTGGGCAATGACTGTGTGACCTGGAAGGGTGTTCGAACATAAGGGTGTCCATGGTGCACATGGCTCCAGGACACCCTAGGCTGCAGTTCGATGACTGACTTTGTATACATGTCATTGGACTTGCGGCCACATGTTCTGGACACTCGGGTTAGCTGAGCTGACTATCAACTGATCACCACCTGGTGGTGAGCTGGCTTAGATGGCAGGGGAGGCTGCCCTCCACATCTGGGAGACACAAGTGTATAGTTAGGGTCTCCTGGGAATGTTTGGCAGAGTCTCCTGTCAGAAGGGCCTTCAACTCCCACCTCTGGCAGAGCTACAACCACATCCGAATAGGCCATGTTCCATGTCTCCATTATTGAAGCGGCAACCCCCAAAGCAGATGGTGGACACCTGAAGTGAGAGGGGCTGTCAAGCTGAAGAGGGAGGTCTATCAGGTCCTTTTGGCCTGTGATACTCCTGAGGCAGCGGACAGGTACCGACAGGCCAAAAGTGCTGCAGACCAGGCTGTCACAGATGCAAAATCTCGGGTGTGGGACGAGTTCAGGGAGGGCCTTGAAAAAGACTATTGGTTGGCCTCGAAAAGGTTCTGGACCACCATCCAGCACCTCAGGAGAGGAAGCAGTACTCCACAAACACTGTTTACAATGGAAGTGGGGAGCTGCTCACCTCGACTGGGGATGTTGTCAGGAGGTGGAAGGAATACTTCGAGGACCTCTTCACTCCCACAAACACACCCTCTGTGGAAGAGGATGAGCCTAGGGGTTTAGAGGGGGGTCTGCCCATCACTGGGGCTGAGGTCGCCAAGGTAGTTAAAAAGCTCCTTGGTGGCCAAGCTCCGGGGGTGGACAAGATCTGTCATGAATACCTCAAGGCTCTGGATGTTGTAGGACTGTCTTGGTTGACACGTCTCTACAACATTGCATGGCCATTGTGGGCCATACCTCTGGATTGGCAAACCGGGGTAGTAGTTCCCCTTTTTAAAAATGGGGACCAGAGGGTGTGTTCCAACTATTGTGGAATCACATTGCTCAGCCTACCCGGGAAAGTCTATTCAGGAGTACTGGAGAGGAGGATCCGGCTGATGGTTGAACCTCGGTTTCAGGAGGAACAATGTGGTTTTGGCCCTGGTTGCAGCCCTGTCGACCAGCTCTACACACTCTAGGATCCTAAAGGGGGCATGGGAGTTTGCCCAACCTGTCCACTTTGTGAACTTTGAGAAGGCTTTCGTCCATGTCCCTCAGGCTGTGCTCCGGACCCATTGCTACTAGGCCGTTCAGTCTCTGTACTGCCGGAGCCAGAGCTTGGTCCGCATTGGTAACAACATGTTGAATTCATTTTCAGTGGGGGTTGGATTCTGCCAAGGCTGCCCTTTGTCACTGGTTCTGTTCATAATTTTTATGGATAGAATTTGTAGGTGCAGCCAAGGCATTGTGGGGTTCTGATTTGGTGGCCATAGGATCTCGTCTCTGCTTTTTGCAGATGAAGTTGTCCTTTTAGCTCCATTGAAGCAGGACCTCCAGCTCTTGCTGGAGCGATTCACATCTTAGTGTAAAGTGGCCGGGATGAGAATCAGCACCTCCAAGTGCGAGGCTATGGTTCTCAGCCAGAAAAGGGTGGATGCACCCTCCAGGTCTGGAATGAGGTCCTGCCCCAAGTGGAGGAGTTCAAGTATCTCGGGGTCTTGTTCACGAGTGAGAAGGATGGAGCGGGAGATCAACAGGCTGATCAGTGCAGCCTCTGCTGTACAGCAGAGCTTGTACCGGTCCGTCGTGGTGAAGAGGGAGCTGAGCCAGAAGGCAAAGCTCTCAATTTATCAGTCAATTTACATTCCTACCCTCACCTGTCACAAGCTTTGGGTAGTGACCAAAAGAACAAGATCGCAGATACAAGCTGCTGAAATGAGCTTCCTTCGCAGGGGTCCCTCAGAGATAGGGTGAGAAGCTCTGTCATCTGTGAGGAGGTCAGAGGAGCCAGTTGAGGCGGCTCAGGCTTCTGATTAGAATGCGTCCCAAATGACTCCCTGGTGTGGTGTTTCGGGCATGTCCAATGTGAAGAGACCCTGGGGTCAACCCAGAACATGCTGGAGGGACTATGTCTCTTGGCTGGTCTGGGAATGCCTTGGTGCCCCTCCCAGAAAAGCTGAAGGAAGTGGCTGGGAGAGGGACATCTGGACCTAAATAATTAGGCTGCTGCCCCCCAACTCAACCCCGGATCAAACGGAAGAAGATGAAGATCTCTGGCTTATCCATTTGATCTTTAAAATCAGTGTTTAAGCGGGAGGTGCATAGGGAAGCAGCTTGCACCCCTTCCTGCATTCATTAATTCATTATCCATACCACGTATCCTGTTTAGGGTTGCGGGGCAGCTGGAGCCAATCCCATATAATGGAAATATAAGCAAAAGGAAATAAATATAAAGTGAATGTAATGTAAATAGATTTAGTCTGCTCTCAATGCACATAGAAGCACTGTAGACCCTGTCACCTCTGTAAGTTACAATGATTGAAGACCTCTTGCCGAGCTCCTGAGCGAAGCCCAACAGGCATGGAACAAGACTTCGTTTGGTTGTCCTGTGTCTGTGCATGAGTTAATGGTGATTGGCTGTTATGTATCACTGACTTACATGACGAGAGGCAACAATAAAAACAGATTTATTAATAACATAGTAAAAAAATAGAGGCTGAATTTTTTTATCCCAAATACACCACTGCTCAGACTCGCATGAATAAAAAACACACAGTCTAACTCAGGTAGGCAGACAAACATTTGCCAAACAAAACACCAAACATAATTAGCAACATGATACCTGAACTCATTAAACAGATAATTAAACTAACAAGACAGGTAAAACAAATTAATGCTGAAGTCAGCAAGTGAAAGGTAGTGACAAGAGAACTCAGAGTTAACCTTTCCTTCTTTAGCTTCAGAACATAGTCAAGAAACACAGGGTAGATTTATTTATTTGCTTATTTCCTCCAGGGCTGAAGCTGATTCAGCCCTTAAAGGAGTGGCGCTACTCTTATAACACCAGCCTCGGAATACTATCATTAGAGATACCTACTGGGTGGTCCACCTTTAGTCCGTGACTAAATATGTGAAGGGGTTTCCCAAGTCACCACACATATGACCTATTATGGCACCAAAAAATATCAGAATCTCTTCTCACCTGCTTTGCACTTCAATGCAGTCTTGGTAAAGGCAATCATACATGCAGATCTTTAGGTCCATACTTGGCTTGGTCACCCACACAGGAACACATTCAGCCACCCCACGGGCTGACACCACAATCTGGATATTAAAAAAAGTGTCTGTTTAATTTACACTTAAGACCATATGAGGTAAGTTTCAATCATTTTGCAATACTCCTTACATACCCCTTCACAGTTGGGCTGTGAAAAGCTGATCTTAATATCTAGTTTAGTTTCTCCTGGGATGGTTGGTGTGAATACAATGGGCAGTTTGATGCTAGAAAATGGGCCCACCTCAGCCTCCAGCACCTAATGAGAAAATAAATCATCAAAAACTCATGTTAGCTTTTCTAGTCAACTGAAAACTAATAAATAAATAAATAGATAGATAGATAAATAAATAAATAAATAAAAACCAGTTGCTCAAAGACTGCAACACATATTGACTAATGATTAATCAATAACATAATAATACAAGAGAATACTGGTACTCACAGTGTGGCTTCATTTTCAATCATTTATTTTTCTTTTCTCATATATTTCTTTCAGTGAATGCACCAGCTATTATATTCTGCGTTTCTGTTTTTTTCTTTCTTTCTTGTTTTCTTTTTATTTTCATACCAGTCGAATCCTAGATATCACTGAATCGATCATATGGGTAATTTTCTGCTATTAGTTGAGGTTGGTTGTGCTTGTGCAGCATCAGTGTAATCCATGACCCAGTGTAATTTCAGTGTCTGAACAGATACTGTGCACTGTATATATAGCAGGCATGGCCATAGCTAACTATAATGCCACACAGAGGTAGGGACTTTGGTAGTTGTTCTCTCTCTCTCTCTCTCTCTCTCTCTCTCTCTCTCTCTCTCTTTTTTTTATTTTTTTTGTTAAACTTCCCACATAGCATCTTCAGTTGTCAAATTGAGTATGAAAACAAAGGCGAGGTAATGTGATGCTAGGATGCTGTATATAATGAGGAAAACTTGCATTCCAGTAGTCAGTCAGCACTGATCAGCGATTCTCAGTTGATCTCAGAACAGCTAAAGAGTTTAGGTCTTACAGACACCAGAAGTTAAATATTGCTTAAGATCAAGTTAACTAGTGTTACTTGAGTCAAAATTCTTTATGGGAGAATTGTATTAGCAAAGTATAACAAGGTAACAACATATAAAATTCCAGAGATTAGAAATAAGAAACTGGTGTAGTACTGCCAATTCCAGCTGACTCTGTGAAAAAGATGGGGTACACCTTGAACAGCTCACTGGGGTACTACAGGGCCAACACAAATACAAACTATTTACACTCACATTCGCATCTACAGTGGCTTGCAAAAGTATTCACTCCCTTGACATTTCCTTACAACATATGAATCCTATGTGAATTTGTTCTTGGATTTTATGTAATGGACCGACACAAAATAATATAAATTGGTGTAAAATTAAAAAAAAAAATGGTGCATGGATAAAATATTCACCCCCTTTGCTATAAAGCCTCTAAATAAGATCTGGTGCCACCAATTACCTTTAAAAGTCACAGTTAGTTAGATAAGGTACACCTCTGTGCAATCTAAGTGTCATATGATCTCAGCCCCGGGGGTTTGGTTATAAAAAATCAAAAACCTTCAAAATCCCACAGAGTACTATTAAATCAATCATTACAAAATGGAAAGAATATGCCACCACAAGAAACCAGCCTAAAGAGGGCCACCCACCAAAACTTATGGACAAGGCAAATAGGGCATTAATCAGAGAGGCAACAGAGACCAAAGGTAGCCCTGAAGGATCTGGAAAGCTCCTAAACTAAACTGTACACTTCACAGAACTAGAATGTATGGAAGAGTGGCCAAAAATGGAAAAAAAATGCATGTTTATAGTTCACCAAAAGACATGTGGGAGACTCCCTACACATATGGAAGAAGGTCCTCTGGTCAGAAAAGACTAAAACTGAACATTTGGTTCAATTTTATGTCTGGTGCAAACCCAACACTTCTCATCACCCCAATAACACTATCCCCACAGTGATGCAAGGTGGTGGCAGTGCTGTGGGCATGTTTTTCATTGACAGGGGCTGGGGAACTGGTCAGAATTGAGAGAATGATGAATGGTAAATACAGGTAAAGCGTAATGTGCATGTCTTTGGACTGTGAAAGAAAACAAAAGCACCCGAAGGGAACCCATGCAAACATGGGGCTCAAACCTAGGACCTTCTTGCTGTGTGATGAGAGTGTTAATGACTATGCCACTGTGTACCCCAATGTATTGTATAAAGGAGGTCACCTTTCTGCAACGTGGACCTCTCTAAAAATGAATCTCCCTCATTATTGTTGTCTTTTCTGCTGCTGTGTTTGGATATCTAAGGCACTGGGTACGTGATATAGATGCATGTAAGACATGTGTCATTATATAACTTATATTTGGCTGGGAAATGTCAGAATTGTCTCCAATTTCTTCTTAAAATATGCCTGTGGCTAAATGCCCTAAAGTGAAAAGTACAGACAGGGTTGATGAGTTTTGCGTTCCAAAAAGTGAATATCTTTAAATATGCACTGAATGATTAAAACAAAGTTTTCATTTCAGTCGATTACGCTGAAATGATTGACAGTAAGTGTGATGGTAGCTCCTTACAACCAGTTTATGTGATTACATTTTTCTGCCAGTAGGAGTTGGAGATTTTATAGACGCAAAGACAGGTTCTAAGAGATGTAAGAAAGGTTTGCGAACAAAACTATGCATATGCAAAACGGATTAATGGGCCCCAGTCTGTCTCAGTGTTCGAATCACAACAGATTAAATAGTGAAGAGTGAGTGGGTGATTAAGGGAATGACTTCAGACACATTTTTGGAATTCCTGAACAAAAACAAGGACATAAAAGAAGCTATTATAGAAGTGTTTAGAGTAATCTGTTTTTACCTAAAGGGCATGTAAAATGGATTTCAGTAGCTAATGTTCTTGAACTATCTGTAAACATCAGCTAGTTTTATTTTTTGTTCACGCTAAAGGTAAAAAAAAGATGATGATGCAATGCTGCTGATTGCTGTGAGTCACAAGGAAGTGAGCGTATGCCATCCCTCCCTCCAGTAAGAGCTTGGCCAATTAGCTCCCATGGACTCCCGGTCACAGATGGCTGTGGAATCAATTCGGATTCAAACTTGCGATCTCCAGGTTGACAGTCACGCACCTTGTCGATGATATATATCATATATATAAGGAGATATATATATATATATATATATATATATATATATATATAAGCACACAAATTTATTCATAATGAAACTGAAACCCAAAAAAATAGAGGCTCATACTCCGCTGCTCAGACTCGCACAGAATAAACAAGAGAGAGGCTTCATGCTATAGAAACTGGGATAAGCTCTGGCCTGATGAGCCACCGGGTGTAAAAACACAACAGCCTAGGTACCTTATGGTGTCATATTGGTTAGCATGTGTGTCTCACAACAAGAAGGTCCTGGGTTCAAGACCTGGGCTTGGGAATTCCTGTGTGAACTTTTAAATATTCTCCCTGTGCTTGCATGGGTTTCCTCTGGGTACCCCGGTTTCATCCCACAGTCTAAAAACATGTACATTAGGCTAGTTGGCTGTTCCTGGGTGTGGAAGTGAGTATAAATGGTTGTGTATGTGTGTTGGTCTTACGATGGTCTGGTGAGTTGTTCAGGGTGTTGCCAGTGTTAGCGGAAACCCGTGACCCTAATAGTAGGATTAAGCGCTTTGGCAAATGTGCGACTGAGTGAGTGAGAGTGTTTATGGTGTGAAATCTTTTGTCCATTCCTTATAAATATTTAAGCATGTGACATTCAGGAAGAAACGTACTTTACCAATACTGATTTCAGTGATCTCAGGGTCATGGTCCTGTTCAACCTCTGTAACCAAAGCCTGCTCCAAGCCTTCAGTTCCTGAAGCCTCAAAACCTACAGGTGACTCACAACTGGATAGGAGAGAACCTAAAGTCACAGATAATCCATGTTATTATCAAATAGACAAAAATTCATATTGTTATTTTGAACAATATTGCATGGTTAAAATTTCTGAAACGTATTTTTTTCAACCTGATTTCATTTCTGTAATGCAGTTAGTATTTTCTTTCTCTGGTTGCATTTCTTCATGACATAAAGCAGCACCTTTCACACTGCTGCTGTCACCAGGTTCCTAATGGAAGCACTATTATTCAAATACTTAACATTTTCAATAATTACTAAGTTAATTTAGACACATCTGTGTCGCAGAACAAATGATAAGTTGACGTCCTTGCTCTGATGGCTGACTGAAAAGTTACCTGTTTGCTCGGAGAGAAATACTGGGATGGATTGTACAGCTGAAGGCAGTTTGTGGAGAGGGGAGCCAGTGAATAGCGTGTACCCAGTGCCCCCCTGTTGGTCAGGGTGATTACCCGTGAAATTGTCTCCCCGACCACATGCGTGCCAAAGTCAATGAGGCTGTTATCAACAACCATCTGGGGAAAAGAAAGAAAAGACATAACGTTTCCAGGAAAAAAAAACATTACAGCATCATCTTATTTATAAAGAATATGTGTTTGTGATGTCAGAATTACTTGCAGGACATTTAACAGACAGTTCCTCACCTCACATTTTTTTGTTCTACACTTGACTATGACAGAAAAAGGACCAGTGGCTGACAGAAAATGGATCTCACCATCCATATCGTCATTCAGCTGAGAAAGAGAAAATATACTGCATGTTGTGAGTTCATCTACCGCATCCATGAACACAAAGAATGGTTCACATCTGGATTTCCATGTGTTAAATATACATATATATTCATTCATTAATTCATTTTCTGAACCGCTTAATCATAATTAGGGAGGCTGGCACCCATCTCAGCTGACTCTGGGCAAGGGCAGAGCACACCCTGGACAGCTCCCCAGGCCATCGCAGATCAGAAACACACCGATGGCAATGCAGCCTACTCTTTTCATGTCGTGATGTTAAACTGCTTGCTCGGTGGTGAAACCAGCCAGGCATCCCTAGTTGTGTGTGGGGGAACTTGGAGGGGACCTCCTCCATCACCACTTGCTCCCGGCTCTCTCTGGACTCATGGCAGAGTTGTCTGGGTTGGGTCCCGCTATGGGTTAAATAGCTTCCATGCCTTGTGAGAGGCTATGGATAGTCTAAGGCTAAGGGATAACACCCCTACAAAAGATGCATTTTACTACATATTATACTGTGTATGAGTTTGTATGTGACCAATAAATTTGAATTTGAATTTGAAACCTCTATGTTCACAGCTTCTTCTATGTTAGTCATGTCACCTTTCGCAGTACAATGTGTGAGGTGAGCGTGAGGATTTATTAGGGGTTTTTTTAATTCTTCACGAAAAAGATTGTAATAACTACAGTGTGTTTTGATGTGCTAAGACATACAATGTATGCAAGCTTTTAAAAAAATTCACCTCTCGTCTCTCACTATGCTGCTGTTCACTGACTTTGCATGGTCACACGTCACTCGACGCACCCTGTGTGAAAGCAGCTTAAGTGTCAGTCAGCAGATGTTGTTTTAGAACTAATATATATATTTGTTTAAAAGTAGTTTGTTTCTATATCTTTTCGTAGCCTACATTGACTTACTCACTCATCTCTCACTCATTTTCTGAACCGCTTAATCCTATAAGGGTCATGGGAAGCCTGGAGCCAACTTTTTGACGAAGGTGAGGTACACCCTGAATAGCTCGCCAAACCCTCTCAGGGCCAACACACGCACAACCATTCACACTCACACCTAGGGGCAATTTGGAACACCCTATTAGCCAGATGTGCATGTCTTTGGACTGTGTGAGGCAACCAGAATACCCAGAGAAATCCCACAGAAGCACTGGGAGAATATGCAAACTCCACACAGAAATGGCCAAGCCTGGGACTCGAACCCAGGAGGTTCTTGCTGTGAGGTGGACATGCTCACCACTAATCCAACATGCCGTCTACGTTGACTTATCATGTCTGTAAATTTCTAGGTATTGGAGGGTTAATTATGTCCACAAATATGAATCTATCAGCTCATTACAATTTAGGCAATATGGAACAGACAATGAGTCTAATGTGCATGTCGTTGGACGGTAGGAGGAAACCAGGCACCCAGAGGAAACCCATGTAAGCCTGTGGACAACATGCAAACTCCACACAGAAACACCCTTGCCAAACACAGGGCTCGAAACCAGAACTTTTTTGCTATGAAGCGGACGTGCTAACCAATACACCACCATGCCGCCCTACCAGAGACATTTCTTACTGTATTCTTAGTTCTGCCTTCACTGTATTTGTTTGTGGAAGGTCCTTCACGCATACACATTATGTATTGTATATATGGCTGCAACCTTGAAGAATTCACTCTAGCAAGCCTGTTTGATAACCTGTAATGAAATGCACTAGGGAAGCTCCAGGGCTGTTTTTAATATGTGGAAGCTTCTTAAAATCTGCATTGTGTACTGATGTTCTGTAAGGTCTGAATTTTTTTATCCATGTTTTTCTAAAACATGCTTTAAACTGTAAGATGTAAGGAAAGTGTTATAAAATTACTTACCATAGGTCTGAAAACAGCTTGTAGTTCACATGCCATGCCTGGTGACATTGGTCCAGGAGGTTCAAAACTGAGTTGAGAAAATTAGAGAATTAGATTAGTGAAGAAACTGAAATATATACAAATAACACTCCCGTTTTTACTGGATACCTGGTAATGACAATAAAACAGAAGAAACATGACATACAAGTCCAGTAGTTCTATTTTCAAATAAATAAACGTAAGTCATCTTTTATTTGGTTACAGTGAGATAACATTTGGGGACATGCAAGTTTAATGGCTTGTCTTTATCACAGACTTCTAATGCTTGTAGTTTTGGAAATAACAAAGCAACAACAACAAAAAAAGACTAGCTCCAGATATGTACACTTTGATCAACAGAGACCGTTCGCAGTCCTGTTGCTGTTGGCTCAGTTTCAGCCATTAGAAAATAAAGCAATCATCAAAATAACATAAAAAAACAGCAGTTCAAAGTAAAGTTCTTGGATGAACGATGAATAATTGGATGATGTTCAGCATAATAAAATCTGCTTCTGCTGGTACCAGGTTTTCCCAAATCCGGTGTTTATTTAATCTATTCCTTTTGCTCATTTTTTTCTTTCTGATTTTCCCGGCACTTTCTCTGTTCAGACAGCTACATGAGCATACGCACCTCTCGTGCCTGGTCATGAACTCTTCACACCCTTGCCTGACAAATTTTTCATAATTTAAATCTTTTACACATGGACTCAGAATGCTCCTTATGTTCCTGTTCTTGTTATTTTATCCAAAAATGTCCATGCGAGTAAAATAAAAATGAAACAAAGAAGTTCACAACGTGGTGCATTGCTTGGTACACTTTCGTCGTAAACCTGTGTGCACAAAATTTTATTTCTAAATCTAAGATGTCTGCATATGATCTTGATCTTTAACCTAAGACATCAGAACCTGTACGAGTTCAATGGCCTTTATCAGTGAGCAGACAGACAGATGCATGCACACATGTATGGACATATGGACAGTGGGCAGAGGCATAATGATAATACAAAAGACAATTCCACAGATGGTCAGTCTGTGTATAGAGAAGGGTGAGCCCATCCCTAATGCAGCAATGAACTTTACTGTGAATACTGAAAGGTTGATCTGATGCACATACATGTAGCCATGAGTACAAAAATATTTAACAGAGATTACCATCCATTCATCCTCAGTAACTACTTCAACAGTCTCAGAACAGGGCAAGCAGGGAGTAAACCCTGGATAGGATGGAGGTCCATTACAAGGCACCATTCACAAACTCATTCACACTTGGGGCAATTATGCATATGCAATCTTCCTGCTTGGCATGCTTTTGGGAAGTGGAACAGAACCAGAGATCTATTAGGGAAATCATGCAGTTATTTGGAAAACATAGAGAACTTCATAGAGCTCAGGATCAAAAGCTGTATCTTTCTGTCAGCAATGTTTCCTGTTTTACTGACTATCTACAATAGTCTAACACAATCTATTCAAGGGGCTCCATTCACTATCTGGGTATACACTGGTATCTCTGTGAAATAAAATAAAATTGGCCGCAATGTCTTTCTGAAACCATTTGTTTATTCCTGTATGTGAGCTTTAATGACCCCTGCAAAAGGCGCCATTGATAACACATTACAGTAAGCCTGTGAGCTGGGGTGGTTTCACAAGGAAACCTTTATATTCATCAAAAATGAACTGATAACTCCACCAGTGCCGGTCCCAGGCCCGGATGAGAAAGGAGGAGGGTTGTGTGCTGGGCTAGCAACACACAAATGAATAAAAAAGTACTTGCTACAGAAACAAGTACTACAACAAACTTGAAGAAAGATACACGGAAATGACTCAGAGGAGAGTCCATGACATGGACCAGCCCAATTCGTCTCTCCTCCAAGAGGATTGTGGATTGGAACTTGGCGAACCAAAGAAGGAAGCCCAATACTGCACCAAAGGGAGAGCTGCAGCACAGAACGGAGTGAAGAAGAATGACTAAAATAAACCGATAATAGAAGATAAAACACATAGGCTATTAATTAGTGAACGGATCCCTTTAAAACGGATCTAGTTAGATATATTTATATTTACATTTACAGCATTTAGCAGACGCTCTTATCCAGAGTGACTTACAGAAGTGCTTTAAAGTCATTATCAGTGATGCATTCTTATTCTGGTTCACTAGGTCATAGACTAAGTATACATATTTTAAAAATGACCATAGACTGGATTTAAGATGGTAAGAAATTAAAGTTTACTGTTATAAACTCAAGTTAAACATGAAGTTTCTTGTGAGTCCAAAAACACATCCAGTTCTCAAGCCTCAGAGAGCACTCTGTAAAACCCTGGCCTGATTTAACCAGTCAGAAACTCATTAGCTTTGAAATAGTTCCGCTTAGCAATTTCAGTAAGGCATAACTGATATTCGCCCCCATTTGTGCACACTGGTGTTGTGAATTAGAACCCAGCATCATTTTCTACTGTATCTGTAAATTCAGCAGAGGAGGAAAATTTGGTGAGAAAAGTCTTTGCAGAGGTTTCAAATGTATTACAAACGCCTCATATGTTTGCCTTATGGTTTTACACAGTCTGTTTTATTTCAGCATTTCACGTCATAAAACAATCTGTCTATCAGTTAAATTTAGCTCACAATGTCACATGAGCTGATACAATCTGCCTAATTCATCCCAAGTGAGCTCAAGGTAGCAAATTCAGCTGAAAAGCCTTAATTAATGAGCTGGCACACAGCCTAAGCAGACAGCAATCTGCTGATTTACCCTTTAACGTCACCTGCTCAGTTATTACAATGTTTAAAGGGGAATCTTTTCTTGATCTTTCAGATATCAAATCTGATCTAAAATCTGTTGCGTGTGAAATATGGCTGGGAGGGTGGAACAGGAAGTGATGAGCACATACTGAGAAACATTTGTCATCAGTAGTTTGTAGAGGAAAAGGCTTAAAGACAGCACAATATACAAAAATAGATGAACTGCTCCCTTTAAACAGTGTGTGTGCCATCAACCCATTTCCTGTTTTTTGGCAAACTGAGACATGAAGCGCTGTGTATGTGTGTGAGAGGGAAAGAGAGAGATAAAGACAGATAAAGAGAGAAAGAGAGAGAGAGAGAGAGAGAGAGAGAGAGAGAGAGAAAGAGAGAGATAGAGAGAGAGAGCGAGACAGAGAGAGAGAGAGATTCAGATAATCTGGGGAAGGGGGCTCTGGCATAAAGGGAAAAACACATACACACACACAGAGAAAAAAAGACAGAGAGACAAAGAGTGAGAGAAAAGGGAGCCGTTTTTAGAATTTCTGGGGGCGTCAAAGGAGGCATGGACATATGGCAAACAGAGCAGAGTCTTACTATTGCTGCTCACTTCCACAGATTGGTTTTGCTTACAAAGATATTGAACCTGACAGGATATGAACAATGTACATTAATAATAAACTTCTGCACTGTGAGCATTTCATTTCAATGCAATCATCATTGTCATCATCATCATCATCATCATCTCATGATCATACATCCTTAATATTTATTTCTAATGATTTTATATTTTGTATGATCTTTATCTTCTTCCGCTTGTTCCGGGGTCGGGTAGTGGGGGCAGCAGCCTAAGCGGTGAGGTCCAGACGTCCCTCACCCCAGCCACTTCCTCCAGCTCTTCCGAGAGGACACCGAGGTGTTCCAAGACCAGTCGAGAGACAAAGTCCCTCCAGCATGTTCTGGGTTGACCCCTGCGTCTCTTATCATCTCTTATCAGTTGGACATGGCCAAAACCCCACACCAGGTAAGCGTTCTAATCAGATGCCAAAGCAACTTCAACTGGCTCCTCTCAACGTGGAGGAGCAGCAGTTCTACTCCAAGCTCCTCCCAGGAGGCCAAGCTTCTCACCCTATCTCTGAGTGAGAGACCTGCCAACCTTTGAAAGGAAGGTCATTTCAGCTGCTTGGGGCAGAACCTCATTCTAGACCCAGAGGGTACATTCCACCCTTTTCCGGCTGAAAACCATGGCCTCGGACTTGGAGGTGCTGATTCTCATCCCCGCCGCATCACACTCAGCTGTGAATTGTTTCAGCGAGAGCTGGAGGTCACAGCTTGATGAAATCAAAAGGGCAACGTCATCTGCAAAAAGCAGAAACGAGATCCTATGGTCACCAAACCAGAACCCCTCAATGCTACAGCTGCGCCTAGAAATTCTATTCATAAAATTTATGAACAGAATTGGTGACAAAAGACAGCCTTGGCAGAGTCCAACCCCCACTGGAAATGAATTCGACCTGTTGTTACCAATACGGACCAAGCTCTGGCTCCGGCAATACAGACAACGAATGGCCCGTAGCAACGAGCCTGGTACACCATATTCCAGGAGCACAATATTCCCACAAGATAGCTAGAGGGACACGGTCACAAGCTTTCTCCAAGTCCACAAAGTGGACAGGTTGGGCAAACTCCCATTCAAGTTGAGCATGGGCATTTTTGGGTGGAGTTTGCATGTACTGGAGTACCCGAAGGAAAACTGGAATACCCAGAGGAACACCAGAAAACTCCACAACTCAACTGAGCCCAGGACTCAGACCCAGGACCTTCTTGCTGTAAGGTGGACGTGCTAACCACTACACTACGATGCTACCAGTTTTTGTTTGGTTTGACTTATAAAAATATTTACACACATATTTTAATACAAAAGAATTACTACAAATAGCAACACTATATTGGAACGATTTTAGTTCAAGTAAATAAATGGAGCCCTGCGATGGCCTGGCACGCTGTCCAGGATGTACTCTGCAATCCCCCCAGAGTTGGCTGAGATGGGCGCCAGCCTTCCCCGCAAACATAATAAGGATTAAGCGGTTCAGAAAATGAATGGATGAATGAATAAATAAATGTATATATTACAGCTAACAGATTAAAAAGATTGTACATAGTATAACAAACATTCTGTTAATTGTTGAACAATTGACTTAATAGAAAAATATTTAAAATCTCACTCCCGTACCTGTGAACTTTTATGTATTGTTCTCACCTTACAGATATGAAATCCAGGAGGTTTTGTGAAACTCCCACAAGTCTGCAGTAATTTGTGACATTCGAGATGTTTGTAAGTACTACTTTTCTCTTATATGTCTTTTCAAGGTCAAAATCCTGCAAAAAAATATTTAATAATAATTTATTATCTTTATACAAGCTTTAAATAAGAACAATTTTATACAATGCTACATCAGACAGAATAAATACTGAATGTCTGGTGCTGTGCGTCAACCTTAAATAAGATGGTTTCTGGTTTGCTGACAAATGGTGAACTTTTCAGATCTTTGCTAATTGTAGTCTTCTTGGTTCTTTTTGAAGTCAGAGTTTTGTCAGGTTGTGTCTTCATGGACCTTAAATGAGATGTTCTGAGAGGACTATCTTCACCAGACATTCTCTGAAAAGAATTGAAATTAAATTAAAATCAATATTTGAATATACTGTTTAAACTGATGTCGAAACCATTAAAGGCACAGATTCACTTCCCAAGTTTATTAAATAAAGATCTCTGGACAATTAAATAGAATCAGCCACAATGTCTTTCTGAACCCATTTGTTTACTCTTGTATGGGAGTCTCAATGAACCAAGACAAGTTTCTGACCAAGTGAAATTTTGGTCAAAACATCCTGTGTTAACTCCCAAGTTGGAATTATAAAAGAAATCCTGACTGATAAAGGCACAATGTTCCTGTCATACACACTTCGCAGACAATACAAATTACTGGGGATTACATCGATTCACACCAGGGTGTACCTTCCACAGGTAAATGGGCTGGACCAATAATTTAATAAAACATTTAGGTACATGACTACACCTTTTACCCCTCTATGACATGGTTCAAGTTTTGAGTCAGGATTTACCAAAATTCTGGAAGCAATAAAAAGGTTAGACCCCAGCAATGTGTTGTTTCTAGGGTAAATAACTGTGCTCTTTCAGATAATGACCCTCAAAAGTGTCTATAATAGAATTTTATATCAACTTTTTAGGCATTTATGCAAAAGGAAACATGCAAAAAGTACTTATTTTTGCATGTTTCCTTTTTAGGCATTTATGCAAAAGGAAACATGCAAAAATAAGTACTTTTTGGTGACAATTTTTTTTAAATACTCCATCTTGTCAGCAGTTTTGTAACAGCCAGAGCCAAAGGTGTAATGTAGTTTAAGGCTTCTTTTTATCATGCATGAATGACATGTAGCTTTAAGGATTTCAGGCATCTTTCACTGTTCATCTGCTGTTCAAAATCCAGTAACAAAAATTAAGCCTTTTTATTAAAAAAACATATGGTTTTGTTTTATTTCTTATGCTAAGTATGATCTCTCTCTCTCTCTCTCTCTCTCTCTCTCTC
>JAQMYF010000012.1:15456454-15469463 GCA_030014195.1 Neosilurus mollespiculum | reverse complement strand
CATAAACACAGCGTATATATAAATATATACAGTATATATTAAAGTGGCAATAAAATAAAGTCAGCTGATGAGCTGAGTGTACTGAATGAGCAGGTTATCACATCAATGGACTTTTTTTTTCCCTGATTGCACGGACACAAAATGGGGACTAGGAATCATTTTCACATATGCACTGGCACCTCAGAGTCCTGACCTTAACCCTATTGAAAGTTTTCAGGATGTGATGCAGAAGACTTTATGAAGTGGTTAAATGTTTCCCTCATCAATTCAAGATGTCTGTGAGAAATGAACCCAACGCTGTATAGAAATAAATATTATGTTGCTTATGTTTGTTGAAACAATGGCATGGCGATTACGTGTTGTAAGCAAGGCTAAAGGCAGAACAACTACATATTTGTGCGTGACATTTTTATTTTTTTTTTGGCCGGGCTATGCCATTATATTCATGAGGACTAGAGAATCAAAATTTAGTGCAAAAAAAAGATCTCAAGCTTAAGAAATTTAAAAACACTAACAAAACACTACCCCCTCCCCTTGATTTGTTGACGTCTTTATTGCATTTTCCAAAAAATTCATTTCGTCATTTTTCATCGTATATGCTTGAAATTTTAACTTGATCACCACAACAAGGTGTAGAAAATGGAGTTTATGTTAATTTGCTGATATGTGATTTTCTTTAGGATGAATTTTTTAAAGTTCCAGAGCAATCATAAATTTGAAAATGAACTTTGAAAGTATTCTCATGCTTCATGCCTGTTGTTTCTTTTTATTTCACTAAATTCTACTACCTAACTTGGCCAATGAACCAATGTCTGCATTTTCTTGACATGCATTTAATTGTATTTTTGTGTCCTTACAGATAGAATAAAACATAATGCCATATAAAGCATAATGTAATTTTAAAAAATGGCTAATAGCCCTTTACTGAATAAAAAGTGCATTTTTTTGGATTCTTGAAAAAAAAATGATATTAGATGCATTTAGTTTCCCCTGATTAGTGTGATGTTCCAAAATTCATGATTTTGGCAGTCAAACCTAACTCAGACCTGAAACCTTGTCCTATGGAGGTTTATAGTAAATTTCTTGGTGATTTATAGCTTCTTGATCTATGTGTAGTATTGTATCCAAAATACAACACTGTTAATCAAATGTCACAAAAGATTGCATCAGTTCATTATGCATTCAGGACAAGTTCTCTAGTTTCTGAGGTCTGCAGTTTTGCCTCAGAATGGTCATCTAACAGAATACACCTATATTTGGACAATTTATAAGCACAATTATAAAGTGTCCAAAAAAGCTGGAAACATGGTCCACATATTTAAGGTCATTCATTTCATTCATTTTCTAAACCGCTTAATCCTAATTAGGGTCACGGGGAGGCTGACGCCCATCTCAGCCAACTCTGAGCGAGGGCGGTGTACACCCTGGACAGCTTACCAGTATATCGCAGAGCCAGTACACACACACACAACTGTTCACACGCACACTCATACCTAGGGACGATTTGGAACAGCTAGTAAGCCTACTGTGCATATTTTTAGACCTATTTTAATTATTAGATTTTAGATGGGGAGAACATGCAAACTCCACACAGAAATGCCCCAAGACCAGGAATGGAACACAGGCCATCTTGCAGTGAGGCGGACATGCTAACCACTGCGACACTGTGCTGTCCACATATTTAAGGTCTTACTTATAAATCAATCCTTCCTTAGAGTGACACTTTACTTTTAAATATGCAAAAAATACTTCACTTGCTAAAAGATGACTGCCACAATCCTATGACATTAGTTGCCATCCAAGTACTTCTATCACAGAACACCCTATGCTCCTGAATGCACATTAAACATGGCAAGTTTCCAAAGAGAGGCATACATGAATAAAGAGCTTTCATTATTTCCGAGGCATTTAACTTATTAAATAATATAACACGCTTCAATAATTTTACCTTATAATATATTCTGATCAATATTTAAATAAGACTAATGCAAAAATTTAACCAAAGGTAATATTATGTGAATTAATGTAACTGATCATAACTGTAAGGGGCGCAGACGTAGCCCAATGGTTAGAGAAGCGGCTTTGGGGCCGAAAGGTCGTTGGTTCAATTCCAGGACCAGCAGGAAATATGTGTGGTGGTGGGGGAGTGAGTTGCACCCTCCCTTCCTCCACCTTCATGGCTGAAGTGCCCTTGAAAAAGATACCTAACCCCCAACTGCTCTCCAGGCATCCCAATGTGTGTGGCAGCCCTCTGCTCCGAGTGTGTGTTTGCTCACTGTTTACGTGTGTGTATTCTCTTTGGATGGGTTAAATGCAGAGGCAATAATTTCCCTTGTGGGATTAATGCAGTATAGCAAAAAAAAAAAGGCGCCTGTGTCTACTGTTGTGTCTATGTTTATTTTATTATTACCGAGTAATCTCTGTGCTTGCGATCCCAAAGCCCAGTGAACTCGGGCTGGACTAGGCACTCCTGGTCTTCTTTTACTTCCATTACCCAGTCTGCCTCAGTGCTTGTCCTGCTGCTGGGTTTCTCTATGGAATCCAAAGAGAATCCGGTGTCACTGCTGGAGCTTGCAGATGATGAGACAGGGCAGGCTGGGTGCCCATCCTGAATTAACGACAAAAAATAGGATGTCATTTACATGTCTAATGTGTGTTCTCCCAGTGCTTGTTTGGGTTTCATCCGGGTACACCGGTTTCCTCCCAGAGTCCAGAGACATGCACATTAGGCTAAATGGCTGTTTTAAACTGCCTCTTGGTGTGAGTAGATGTGAATCGGTGTGTGAATGTGTGTGTGTGTGTGTGTCTGTGTGTGTGTGTGTGTGTTGGCTCTGAAATGGCCTGGCAAGGTGAACCCTGCCTGTGCCCAGAGTCAGCTGTAATGGGCTCCAGCCTATGACCCTGGTAGGAGTATGCAGTTTGGCAAATTAATAAATGAATGTCTGCTGTGCAAAGAAGTGTACATAGAACAAGACTCTGGTGTACTGCAATTATAATGTATTTTCAGTTTTTACATTATTCATAATCCAAATACACTCATTGGTTTATTGTTAAGTCACTGAGAGAAGAGAGTTAGGTTATTTATAGCAGAGAAATTGCTAAATATGTAATTAAAAAAATACACTGAGAAGAATATCCTCAGTATTGGGCTTGAAAAATTCTACTCTATACCTCACTCATGATCAGAATTATAGATTTGCTATAATCATAGTCCATGATGTAAACCCATTTCTATTTTTAGTTCTACTTTAACAGCTTTTTTTCCCACCTCTCTCTCTGGGTGTGCTGCTGGAGGCAGTAATTCCCGAAGCAGTCTTTGTTGCCGTTGTTTTAGCACCATGCGCCGAGTCACACGTGGTGGTGTATGGGCAGGGTGTGCATTTTGTTTTTTCACTTTCTCCTTTTGCTTTTCTTCCAGCAGCAGTTTGGAGACTATCTTCTTTCTTCTGGCTTTCTGCTTCTCCTGGAATTCCCTACAATATTCACAGACTTTAGGTTATATTTCTGGTTGCAGTTTCAGAGGTTTTTTTGTTTTGTTTTGTTTTTGGTTTTTTTTGTAAAGTAAAACTGAAGCCTATCTCAGCTGACCCTGGGCGAAGGTGGGCTAAATTCTTAAAGGCTTGCCAGACCATTGCAGGGCCAAAGCACACACACACACACACACACACACACACACACACAACCAATCATACTCACACCTAGGGGTAATTTGGAACAGCCAGTTTTGGTTTGTCTTTGTACTGTGGGAGGAAACCAGAGTACCAGGAGGAAACCCATGGGGAGAACATGCAAACTTCACACAGAAATGCCCATGCTGAGCCCTGGACTCGATCTCATGGCAATCTTGCTTTGAGGCTTTAAACACTACGCCACCGTGCCACCTCATTTTTATTTATGCAAATATAACCTATGTACATCATTATGCTAGTAATAGCTAATAGTTCTGTTAAATAACACTGAAGTGTTTTAGATTATACAGTTTAAGGGTGTACGCTGCCCTCACCCAGAGTTGGCTGAGATGGGCACCAGCCTCACCGTGACTCTAATTAGGATTAAGCGGTTCAGAAAATGAATGACTGATGCGTTTAAATGCAAACTAATAAGTGTCATGGTTCCCTCCTGTTTTACTCCGTTTTCAGCACAGCTGAGCCTTGTCCACAGAGCTTCTCGGTTTCTAAGGCAGAAGAAGCACAACAATCTACAGTGCACCCCAGGAGACTCAGCGAGCAGAGCACATGCACAGGTGAACAGGCCGCATGTGCAGTCATGTAATGGAGAGAACTATAAATACATGCACAAACAATTAAACTTACAAAGCATTTTAATTGGAGCCCTCACATTCAGTTATTGCTAAGCCTTATTCCCTCATGTCTAGCTTTTCTGTGAATCCTCTGTTTTGCCTACTCCTTCCCGATCTCTGCCTAGCAGGTGATGGATATTGTTTTTCTGTATGATCTCTGCCTGCCTGATACCCAACCATTAGTTTAGTCCTGACTGTGATATTCAGTTTGCACACTCTCTCGAGCCACTGATTTTCTCCTGCTTTTGGACTGTATTATTAATTCCCCTGCCTGGTTTGACAATAAACCCTTTTTATATTAGTTCTGCATCATTGTATCCTTCCTTAACTGAAGTATATGTAATATTTGGTAAAAATTTACATGGTGCTTGACATGGCGTCATGGTGGCATAGTAATTGGTATGCCCACCTCACAGCAAGAAGGTCCTGGGTTTGAGTCCAGGCTTAGCAACACATTTCTGTGTGGAGTTTGCATGCTCTCATGAGTTTCCTCTGGGTACTCGTTTCCTTCCACAGTCCAAAGACATACACATTAGGCTAACTGGCTGTTCCAAATTGACTCAAGGTGTGAGTGTGAATGGTTGTGTGTGTTCTGTCGTGGGCTGTCGAGCTGTTCAGGTTCCTTCACCTGAGGTTTGCTTCAGCCTTTTCAACAAATGAACGAATGAATAACATGAGGCTCTGTGTGGTGTAACAGAAAAGTGTTTGCCCTTTTAGCAAGATTACAAGTTTGATTCTCTACCATGCAGCTGTGGCATACTCTCTCCCCTGTCATACTCTCACTCTCTCCCCTGTCAGTCTTTCCTCTAAGTGTATTACAGTGTGTTATGACATACCATAATCAGAAATTTTGAATGATATGTTCAAATATGAGGGCTGGAATGCAATCTCAGAAAGAAATTGTTAGCCTTTACCTTCCCTGATTGCCTGGTTGGTAACTGTCATATAATAATAGAAAATGGGTTAATGTGTGGAAATTGGCATGTAATTTGGGATAAAGGGGAGCATATATGTGTGTGTGTGTGTGTGTGTGTGTGTGTGTGTGTGTGTGTGTGTGTGTGTGTGTCTGTGCGTGTGTGTGTGTGCATGCACCCACCTTCTGGGTTAGTGGCATTTAAACAAAAAAATAACCTCTAAAAATATTGACTTTAAATTTAGGGACACAAAGATAAAAATATATTCAATCTCAGTTCTGTCATCTGGTTACTTTTAACACTCACTCACTCATTTGCCAAACCAATTAATCCTATTAAGGTCACGGGAAGGCTGTAGCCTATCTCAGCCGACACCGGGCGAAGGCAGGGAACACCCTGAACAGCTCCCTATACCATCGCAGGGCCAACACACACACATCTATTTACACTCACACCTAGGGACAATTTGGAACAGCCTGTTAGCATAATGTGCATGTCTTTGATCTGTGGAAGGAAACCGGAGTACCTGGAGGAAACCCACACAAGCACAGAGAGAACATGCAAACTCCACACAGAAATGCCTAAGCTCAGGACTCGAACCCAGGACCTTCTTGCTTATGTGCTAACCGCTATGCCATGGTGCATCCCCTATTTTTAACACTTAATGTTAAGTATAAAAATCTTTACATGAAATCTGCTTGTATGTTGTTAGGAAAACATCACTCTGTACTGTGCACACTAAAGTGTTTGGTCAGTTCCTTATCCCATACCCAGCCTCTTTTTGCATCTATGGTGGTCTGTGCCATGTTACCACCTGAGTAATGGTAAAAACATCAGCAAAAATATACAGCACTCCAGCGCCTTGCTTTTGTGCATGTTCCTAAAACACCAAAACCAAGAGTGACATTTCCTGTTGGGAAAACATAGCTTTTATCCTCACTCCTGCTTTCTGTGGAGGTCCTCCTGTGCTTTGTGTTGGTGCATGAGCTTGATGCTGTTCATTCCTGCTTCTTGCAGTAACTGCTTACGACATTTTTCATCCTCTTTCTGCTTCTGCAAGAAGGCTTTCTTCTTAAGATTTCTCACACGCAGAGCTTCCTACAACCAGACACATCAAACCCATGCATGATATACACATATCACCTTAGGAGACTTTCAAGCAATCAAATAAACAAGGCTCATGTAACATGTAACTTTTTGGTCATCACAGGGAATCTGGAGAGTTTCTGTTGAAAATGCACAGGCTTAATCTTACAGAATAATAAAATGGCTGCAAAACAAGCTCAAGATCTGACGTCTTATGCATTCTGACCTGCTTTTTTGCTCACCACAGTTGTGCTTATCCAAGTTACTCTAAATTTCCTGTCAGCTTTGGCCACATTATATATTGCACATGATCATATTTAATCTGTATCCATGTGGCAATCTTCATTTTTAGTCTTCTTCACATTGGTTGCTGTAATAATGACACTGAACCTGAAAGTGGCAGATTTAGTTATGACAGTGTGCCTAAAATTAGGAGTTTAGGCTGTTTAGACTTGCTAGATATGATCAGGTTCCAATAGGATATGCACATAAATCACATCTGAAATAACAGTCTGTTAATCTGAATAGAGCCTTTTAGTCCTGTTACATACCTGACTGGCCACTATATTGGCCTTCAGTGATTCTGCTGCTTCTATCCTCCTCTTCATCAACTCCTCCTTCATCTTGTCATTCTTTTCCTCTTTTTCATGCATTCTTCAAAACAAAAATAAATTAGCATTCTGGGAAGGAATATATAAACACTGTGGCAACTTTGTGTGCATGTCATGCAGTACCTCTTAAGAGTCTGTTTAAGAAAGAATGATGCTTTCTGTTGACTTGCCTGGATCTGCTCCTGCTTCTTCAGGTCAAGCTCTGCTTGCGCTTGTAAGGCATTTTCCTGCTCACTGCCACACAGCAACAAGATTTCTACCTTAATTTCTATTATTAAATAAAATCTTTTGTAGCTATTTGCTAAGTAAAATCTTGCCTTACATTATTTTCATATGCTAATAAACTTCCATGTACAAATTTCTTAGAGGTTTTGACAGTGTATAGTGGAACTCCTGCAAGGGCCGAACCATGCTTCCATCCACTTTCCATTGACTTTCATAACCCATCGATTTTATTTTGAATTTTGCATTTTGCTGAGTTGATACTGATTGGCTGTTACGTATAGCATCATGCCGGTTGTCAGGGATTCTATTCATAAAATGATAATAAATTAGTTGGGTTTTTTTTGTACAGCTTTTTTCTACTGCTTGCTATAGTTTTTTGTTCCACAATTTCTCTGTAGTAAAACTTAGAATTTTTAATATTTTAAATGATTTTCAGAAATGGTATAACAACATTGGCAACACTGAGTCTCTGAAGGATGTGAAGCATGTGCAGCAATTAAAAAAAAAAATCCAGATTTATCAATAATGAGATTCAAACCCACAAAAAAGTGGCTCATAAATCACCACTCAGACTCTTGCAAAATAAAGTACACAGAATGTAACTCAGGAGGGCAGACAGACGTGAAGGCAAATAAATAATCATGAAACGAACGCTGAAATCAGAAGCTTGGAGCTCTGGTGCGAGCTGGACAGTCATACCAGTCTACTAGAACACAGAATAATACATAAAAACAGGAAAGCATGAGGGTGAATAAATGCTGAGCTAGGATCATGCTGGGCATAAAAAAGGGAAAACGGAGACACAAAACCATGTTAATCTAAATTAACTCATAACCAGAAAACACAAATTAATCAATTAGGAAAGAGGACTCATTAAATAGATATGTAAACTAACAATACAGATGATGCAAATGAAAGCAGAAATCAGGTAGTGAAAGGAAAGGCAGTGAAAAGCAAACACAGACTCGGAATTTATCGATAGAGATCTATCAGGGGCTCCGCTTCTGGGTAGTACCTAAATGTTAATATTACAATATGTTTGTTCATCAGAGTTCAGCATTAATATTAACTACATAGGCTTGTTAAAGCATAGATAAGGGATGTCCAATCTTATCCACAAAGGGCCAGTGTAGGGGCAGGTTTTCACTTCAGCCAAGCAGTAGCCACACCTTTCACCTGTTTCAATCACCGATCTAAAAAAAAGAAAAAAAAGGGTTTTGCGCGTTAGTGTTTTAACTTTGAAGCCGGGTGGCAGCCATCTTGGTGAGAGTTGAAAGCTATGTTCAAATACCATGAAAAAATGGGGCAAATGGAAAAATTACACCCAAGATGTACATTTCATTTTAAAATCTTTTTTCTTTCAAATTCCAGCTATGTAAAACTTTTTTTTTTTTTCAGATAACAAATATAGGTGAAATTATTTGTAAAGTTATATGAATTAAAGGTATTCTGACCGTCAGCAGTAAAATATTCAGGGTTTTCAAGCTGTGCTGGCTTTCAACGGCTCCATTTTGAAATTTTAAAGCAAAGTGGTCTCAGCAAGATGGCTGCCACCTGGCCTCAAAATTGAAACACTAATGTGCAATCTAGACTTTTTCTTTTTTTGTGATCAATGATTGAAACAGGTGGAAGGTGTGGCTACTGATTTGTGAAAGTGAAAACCTGCCCCTACACTGGCCCTTTGCAGATAATACTGGACATTCCTGCCATAGAGTTTAATGTGTGCCACTGGGTACTTTTTGACACGCAGCGCTTTCAGTTTGGCTCCCCTGGTGATGCTCTTCTCCCTCTGGAGTCTTTCTTTTTGCTTCTCCTTTTTCAGGGCCTGAAATTTCTTCTCCTCCTGCTCCACCTCTTGACGCAGTCCAAGATAGTGACCAAGTTCTACCTCTACTTGACAAAGTTCCAGTCTGGATAAAAGAATATAAAATTAAAAATCTGCATTTGGGAGCTTTCATCAGACAGAGTGTCAAATATTAAGAAAGTTTAGTACAGAAGAATCTTTCTAAAAGTTTTATATTAGCACTTATTAGTCTGTTCTATATTTTATTCAAAGGCAATTAAATAAAAGGTTAGAGCCAGTTAAGTACAGAGTGAAAAAATGGTTATTAAATTGGTTATTTATAAACTGAAAGTACAAAGCTAAGGCTAATTAGCTAAATAATATGACAAGGTGAGTGGAATTTTTGTCATTTTAAAGTTTTTCCTCATTACTTCCAATTAAGCTTTTCCTCCATGAGTCCCACTTACCAATTTTTTGACAACTTGCACACTGAGTTTAAAGAAAGTCAACTCATTTGCATTGCAATGTCTTTTATTGCCTATTATTAACTGGTTTATAATGGTTTTTATAACTACTAATAAAACAGTATTTGAAGAACCCTTTTTAATTAAACACCTGTCCAGCCAATCATAATGAAGAATAATGCTTAACCCTGCACTCTGAGGTGCATGAATGGTTAAGTTTCGGTGGTTTGGACTGAATGCAGTGAGCAGTATAAAACACAACAGTACATTTCTGATGTAATCATTTCACATATTTCTTGTCTAAAATCCTTATAAGAAGTGTTTTTGACCATTTTAATGAACATTCTCCCTCCTTTATTAATATAAATGCATGTTCTATGTATCTACGTACAATACTGAGCAAAAGAAGCCCATGCCAAAAATGCTGTAGAGCAAGGACGCCTTATATTTACATAGAAATAATAATACAGGGTGACCCAATAAAACCTCCCACATTCATTCGTTCATTTTCTGAACCGCTTAATCCTAATTATGGTCGCGGGGAGGCTGGCACCAATCCCAGCCGACTCCGGGCGAGGGCAGAGTATTCTCTGGACAGCTCGCCAGGCCATCACAGGGCAGAAACACGCTGACGGCAATGCAGCCTACTCTTTTAGAAGGTCAGCAATGGTTCTTTTACATGCCTCTCACCACAGACAGTGACAGACATGGCTAGCCGTTGATAACCCAGTTAGCTGCACTGGGGGAACAACAGTGACAACCTGGTAACAGTGGGACCTGAACCCCCGACCTCTGGATCAGTAATCCAGCACCCTACCACCAGGCCACCACTGCCCAAAACCTCCCACAGTCCAAAGGCAAATTAAAAAATTATTGAATAGACTTAAATTATTATTTTCACACATGAAACTTCATTTAACAGTTCATTCATCATGTTTTAAAAATGATCCTCCAAATAGTGGCAGTCATTGTCTATACACGTTTGGAAATGATTTCTGAATGCTGCCATGGCTCAACTCAGGCGAGGTCAGGGGAACAGGCCGGCCACCTGACATCTCCCCGCAACGAGATCACCCGGTCTAGAAACATTTCCCTCAGCGCTTCCAGTGATCTTCGAGCTGTGTGTGCTTAGCTGTGTGTAGCTTGCATTTACATTTTGGCATTTGGCAGACACTTTTATCCACAGTGACTTACTTTTCACCTAACAGTGACAGCTGGGTTGAACTGGGGCTTGAACCTCCCAAGTGGATCATAACCCAGAGCCTTAACTACTGAGCTTCCACAGAGCTCCATCTTACTGTAACCACACATCAAGTTCTTCAAGAACAAAGTGTTCAAGTTGGGATTGGGCCACCAACAGACCTTAGCACTGCCACTCCTGCATCACTAAGTATCATATGTGTAAATAATAACTTAATTATCCTTAACCTTTTTCTTTTGTTGACCTAAAATAAAAAAAAAAATGTATAAAACACAGTCAACAGTAGTAAATGAAATTACGTGAATATATTTGTTGTGATGACCCTTTGCTTTAAAAATAATAATATCTCAGGTAGAGTTTGTGCAGATTTATAAGATAATGAGCTGTAAGTTTTACTGAGTATCTTACAGAACCAGTCACGGTTCTCCTGGAGATTTTGACGGTCACACTTGCATCTTTATTTGCATGTAAAACCCAACAGCCTTCATTATGTTTTCATCTGGAAAGTGGATGCTTATGTAATATACTGCTTTCTTTATTGACATGCAAACATTATTATTCTGTAATATTTAATTTTGTTTTGAAAAACAAATTTTTGGAAACCTAAAATTTTTGGTACTGACTCATAAAATAAAAATCGACAGCAAGGTTTACATTTGAAAAAAATAAAAGGGTTTGTATAGTACTGTGCATGTTTAATGTTAGGTAAATCAAATCCAATAAAACTCAAAACATTCTCAATTAATTCTCGATCAATTTGGTCACTGCAGCAGTAAACATTGGCCAAAATATGTGACTGAGCTAATGTGAGAAGAGAAAAGGGGGTGGGGCTTCCAGACTGTCAAAAACATAGGCACAAATCTTTAGATTCAGATGTTTACTAATATATTATGTTAACATTAATTTAACCACATTAATTAAAAAAAAAACTAAAACCAGTGTTGCCCAGTTAAAATTCAGAAGAATGTGATAATAATTCAGCTTAATGGTTTTTATCTCACTCCTCACAGTATGAGTGAAAACTAAATGTTTTAAATTGACTTTAATCTGCAAGTTCTAAAAATTAGGGGTGGCGCAATGGTGTAGTGGTTAGCACATCTGCCTCACAGCAAGAAGGTCCTGGATTCGAGTCCTGTGCTTGGTGAGGACATTTCTGTGTGGAGTGTGCATGGTCCCTCTGTGGTTGGGTGGGTTTTCTCTGGATACTCCAGTTTCCTTCCACAGTCCAAAGACAATCAATTAATTAGACTTAGTGGATGTTCCAAATTGCCCCAAGGTGTTAGTATGAATAGTTGTGTGTGTTGGCCCTGCAATGGACTGGCGAGCTGTTCAGGGTGTACCCTAACTTTGCTCTAAATTGGCTGAGATAGGCTCGAGTCTCCCTGCGACCTCAGTAGGATTAAGCTGTTCTTAGTCTAAGTATGAGACTCACTCTTGTTCTTGCAGCACCATGGATAGATGAGCCTTCAGCTCCTCCTCTGCTTGAAGTTCAGCGCACACACTCTTGTGGCTAGCACGGAGGCGGAATACGGCTGCACTATATGGACAACAGCGCACACTGAGGTTAAAGTAACAACAGAAACATACTTCTCCTTCCCACCTACCATGTCTGCTTTTTTTCGATTTTACCTGTTCTCTACCTGCTTTTCCCTTTCTATATCATTTTCTATGATGTCTCTCTGTGTTTCCAGCTCAATCACATGAAGACGACAGGCTTTCAGTTCTTCCCTGTAAAAGCATGGGTGAGAAGCAGAAAGACTCGTTAAAGTTTAAAAATAAAAAAAGCTTTGATGGCGAAATGTGCCTTTCCAAATTAGCCTAGAAAAGTATTTCTTATAGCAGCAGTCACAAGAGAGCTGGAAAGTGATCAGAGCTTAGCACTCCAAAGACAGCAACACCAAGACCGCAGAGTAGAGACTGGAGGGAAAAAAAACAAAACCCAAACTAGTTTTTCCCAATTTATGTAAGCTTGAAGATGTGAAGAACTTCAGTCCTGATGCTAACCCCATGTGCATAAGATCTTTCAAAGGTAAAAGTATAATCGCTTCTTTATTTAAATATTACAGTAATGTATAGGAGGTGGGCATGGGGCATAATGATTAGCACATTATGGTGGCATAATTAGATTACCACATCACAGCAAGAAGGTCACTGATTCGAGTCCAGGCCTCGGCCAGGGCGTTTCTGTGTGGAGTTTGCATGTTCATCCTGTGATTGTGTGGGTTTCCTCCCACAACCCAAAGACATGCAGATCAAGCTAACTGGCTGTTCCATATTGCCCCTAGGTGTGAGTGTGTTGGCCCTGTGATGGTCTGGCGAGCTGTTTTGGGTGTACCCCTGCCTTGGCCCCAGTCACGGCTGCAATAGAATTAATGAATGAATAAGAAATGTTTGGGGGGGGGGGGGGGGCAGGGGGGGGTAATGG
>JAQMYF010000012.1:15444792-15456444 GCA_030014195.1 Neosilurus mollespiculum | reverse complement strand
CCCCCCCCCCCCCCCCCCCCCCCCCCCGGGGGGGGGAAGGGTGAGCAAGTCTGTTTCACAGCAAGAAGGTGCTGGATTTGAGTCCGGCCTTGGCCAAGGTGTTTCTGTGTGGAGTTTGCATGTTTTCCCTGTGCTTGCGTGGGTTTCCTACAGGTAAGCCGGTTTCCTTCCACAGTCCAAGGACATGCACATTAGGATAACTGGCTGTTTCAAATTGCTCCTTGGTGTGAGTAAATGGTTTTGTGTGTGTTAGGCTCAACATAATACTGCTAAAAGCTAAGCTGCTATCTTCTAATGTGAAGCCATATGGAACAATGATGAGTGGCTCTTCCAAAAAAAAAAAAAGCCTGAACAGGATATAGAGCTTGATAAAATATTAAGGATGAAGGATGCGACTGACATAGAGCAGCCATCTGAATATACACAGCACTGCATGTCGCATGTCAGAATCTTTCAGATTTATAACCTATGTTTGTTCAACGCTGCTATTCAAATCCAGTGTAACCTGTGAGTCGCTCCATCCACCCACCTAACAGCTTCTCCACAGCTTGGGGTAAAGGCTAGAAATGCATATGGAAAATACTTTTTTTTTTTCCCTGGCATGAAAGCTTGAGTTTTTAACATATCCACCAATTAAAGTGTGAGGTTTCCTTCTGTTAAATGCAGTGGGAGAGATAACGGTGTATTTGCATGCATGAACAGATGTGTGTGCATATATATGTGTGTAGGCAGACCTGGCCTTTAACACATTAAGCTCCTTCTGCTTGTAAAAATGGTCCAGCTGGTCTAAGTCCCTTCTCAGCTTGAACATCCGAGTGCTGTCCCTCGTGCTGTCCATATTACTTGGCTCCCCCTCGTCAAGCTCCATATCTCCAGACTCCAGGCCCACATCCCTGATGGAAATACTGAATGTGATGCAGCACCTGTAAGATGTTCTAACACAGGAAATGACAAATATTCTGCTCACCATTCAAGATCATCCTTATCCACTGAATAATCAGCAGGAACGCCGTCCGTATCCGTGGACACATCCTCCCATGTTCCAGCTTCTTCTGTTTAAATGTGTGTGCATGTTCATAACTTCCTTCACTCATGCTAATAAAGACATTCTCTTATGCACTGACATTTACCTTTTGTGTCCTCATCAGTCCAGATGTACTGTGGTGTTTCAAGCCCAGAAGCTTCTCCAAAGTCCTCTGATGAACTGTTTATTTCCAAGTTCATTTACACTGGTGAGGCCAAACAAAACTTTTATGAGACTTTTAAAGCATATTAACAATTTAACCTCTGTTCATATGCAGATTAAAAGTAAAAATCAAGAGGGAGGATAAACATTTATAGGATTTGGCAGACATCCTTTTCCAGAGTGACCTACATTTGAAAATTTATTTATACAACTGAGGGTTAAGGGCCTTGCTCAAGGGCGTGTTCTCCCCATGAATGAGTGGGTTTCGTCTGGCTACCCAGTTTCCTCCCACAGTCCAAATACATGCACATTAGGCTAGTTGGTTGTTTCAAAATGCCTCTAGGTGTGCGTGTAAATGGTTGTGTGGGCCCTGCAATGGACTTGCGAGCTGTTCAGGATGTTCCCTGCTTTTGCCCTAGTTGGATTAAGCAGTTCGGCAAAAGAATGACTGAATAAATGAATTCCACCAATTAAATTTTTGATAATCTTTTTTTGCATAGATTTATTTTGAGTCAGAAGAACATTTCATGAATGACACAGTGCCATAGTGGTAAACACATCTATCTCACAGCAAAAAGATGTTGGGGTAGAGTCCCAGGCTCAGCGAGTGCGTCTCTGTGTGAAATATGCATGTTCTTCCTGTGCTTGTGTAGACTTCCTCCTGGTACTCCAGTTTCCTCCCTCAGTCCAAATACATGCACATCAAGCTAATTCGCTGTTTCACTCATTCATGTGAGTCTAAAGGATTTTGTGTGTGTTTGTGTGTTTGTGTGTGTGTGTGTGTGTTGGCCCTGCAATGGACTTGCAAGCTGTTCCGGGTGTACCCTGCCTTGGCTGAGATAGGCTCCAGCTTCCCCACAAACTGAGTAGGATTAAGCAGTTTGGCAAATTAATAAATATATGAATTTACTGAATAAACTTAGATTTCTTTTTTTAAAGAATATTTGTAATATTGATTTATTTTTGTTCACCAGGTTTTCCATAGTAAGAAAACCTTTTTTATAATAAGGCGGCACAGTGGTGTAGTCGTTAGCACGTTCGCTTCACAGCAAGAAGGTCCTGGGTTCAATTCCTGGGCCCAGAGCATCTCTCAAACAGTGGAGTTTGCATGTTCTCCCCGTACTTGCATGGGTTTCCTCCAGATACTCCGGATTCCTCCCACAGTCCAATGATACACACATTAGGCTAATTGGCGGTTACAACTGGTGTGAATGCGAGTGTGAACGGCTGTGTGTGTGTTGCCCTGCAATGGCTTGGCGAGCTGTTCAGGATGTACCCCGCCTTCGCCCAGAGATGGGCTCCAGCCTTGCCATGACCCTAATCAGTAATCATAGGACTGTTCTTTGGGGGCACCTGAGTCCCCAGATGATAAACTGTTGACTGATCTGGAGACTCAATATTTTCACAGGGTTTGATTTTCTTATATTTTCGTATACTTTCTTATTTTAAAATAGTGCCAATATCAGCACGTCGAGATTATAAACACAAATTTATGTGAAATAACCCACTACTGAGCACGTTTACATCCGTGGGTAAACAACAGTGTACCAGAAGACTTTAACCTCTGACTCCTCACCCAATCACGCACAACCGTTACTATGCTAACCCGGATGTTGATGTTACACCGGAAGATGGGTAAGGAAGTACATTCTTGAAAATGCGTTTTAATGAAAATAACGAACTTTACTGCGGCTTAGCTGCTAACACACACATAAATTACAGTGTACACATGCCGCTCATTTACTCATATCTGTTTTTAATTAATATCCTTATACACTAGAAGTAAGCTTCTTCCGGACTGACTGACATTAGCTTCCGGTTTCAGCCTGCGTTGTTTACTTACCTTAGCTAAGCTAACCTTTCTTAGCTATTAGATTAACAAAATTATCAGGATACTTATTTGAATTATTACAGTGTTTATCTTAATTTTCCTTACCAATTTATAGGACAACACGTCCACCTCCCGTCACTTCAACTGCCCTTTCTGTTGAGCTCGAGTTCCTGTTTGCTGCGTTTCCATGGAGACCGGAGACAGATGAGCACAGCAGAGAGCAAATGACTTGATATAGGTGCACCATACAAGCTGTTGCTGTAAGATAGAGAGAGTGCACCTATATGAATTGTGAGGAGGGATCTGAAATCCAGTCGTCAGTTTGATTTCAGCAGACAGACTGATCTTGATTTTAGGGAGCATTTAGATGTACTGTGGGTTATAGATGGGAGAAAATATTAGTGGTTGTAGGAGTAGACATAGGGTGGCATGATGGCGTGGCGGTTAGCATGTCCTCCCCACGGCAAAAAAAAGGCCTGGGTTTTGAAATGCGAGGGCGTTTCTGTGTGGAGTTTGCATGTTCTTCCCGTGCTTACGTGGGTTTCCTCCGGGTAATCCGGTTTCCTCCGAGAGTCCAAAGACATGTACATTAGGCAAATTGGCTGTTCCAAATTGCCCCTAGGTGTGAATGTGGGTCTAAGTGCGAATAGTTGTGTGTGTGGCCCCACAGTGGACTGGCGAGCAGTCCTGGATGTACCTGCCTTTGCCCAGTATAGTCTGAGATAGGCTCTAGTCTTCGGGTGACCCTTATAGGATTCGGCAAATGAGTGTGAGACTGAGTAGTAGAAGTAATATTTCAGTAAAAAGCTTGTGTGTCATTCATTTATTTGCTGAACTGCTGAATCCTACTAGGGTTGCATGGAGGATGGAGCCAATCTTAGCCAACTCTGGACGAAAGCAGGATGCATTCTGATCAGCCCACCAAACCATTGCAGGGCCAACACACACCACACACAGGGGCAATATGAAACAGCTAATTAGCCTAATGTGTATGTGTTTGGACTCTGGGAGGAAACCAGACTATCCAGAGGAAACCCATGCAAGCATGGGAAGAACATGCAAATTCCACACAGAAACGCTATCGCTGAGCCAGGGACTCGAACCCAGGACCTTCTTACTGTGAGGCGGACGTGCTAACCGTTACGCCACCTTTGTCATGAATGTTTTTAATTGTCAATAAAAATAAAACGTCTTCACTGACAGCCTTGTTTGAGAACAAAAATAGAAGTAATATCTCCTCTGCTGCATTACCTGAGGCAAAACATGTCTTCCACTAGCTCATAAGCTAAATTTCAGATTGTAGATTCTTGTGTAATGGACCATAGGAAGTTTTGTGTGGTGTGTGTGTGTGTGTGTGTGTGTGTGTGTGTGTGTGTGTGTGTTTGTGTCGGGGGGGTGGGGGGGGGGGGTGGAGAGAGGGGCGTGGGATGTTCCTGCTCTTATCTTCATGTTTATTGTTCATATTTAAGTGAAGAACTGCTTGGAAATAATCTGTACTATAAGGCATCAGTAGAGAAGATGAACATGGACATCACTGGCAAATTCATTTACATTATCAGATTTAATTAAAACAGCGCGCAAATAAATTCCCTCTACCTTTCATTATTGTGGCACTGTTGATAAGGATCTCCTTCTCATCAGCAGAATTTCTAGAATACCTGAGGAAAGAAATGCACCAAATAAGCTGAATATTAAATCCTTTAATCCTTCACATGCCTCTGATTTGTCTGCGGGTGTGTCTGATTCAGAGCGGCACAGTGGCGTAATGGCTAGCACGTCCGCCTCACGGCAAGCAGGTCCTGGGTTCGAGTCCCAGGCTTGGTAAGGTCGTGCTCTTGTGGGTTTCCTACAGGCACTTCGGTTTCCTCCGACAGTCTAAAGAAGTGGACATTAGGCAAATTGGCTGTTCCAAATTGCTTCTAGGTGGGAGTGTAGGTGTGATTGGTTGAGTAGGTTGGCCATGCGATGGGCTGGCAAGCTGTCCAGGGTGTACTTCGCCGTCACCCATTGTCGGTTGAGATAGGTTACAACCTCCCCACGACCCAAATAGCATTAAGCGGTTCAGAAAATGAGTGAGTGAGAGTGTCTGCGGGTATGCCAGATGGTCATGGTTTGTCTGAACACCGGCTAATTTATAGTAAATAATTAGTTTTATAACTAATAAACGCCCCAGCCCACACCGCCAAGGTCACTAAAGCTTGGCTGGACAAGAATGGCATCAAGCTCCTGTTCTGGCTGGGACAAAGTCCAGATTTGAACCCACTAGAGAACAACTGGGAATACATACAACATAAATTAGTTGGACGAAAGTTTAGTAACACCACTGAACTTTGGGAGGCTGTCAAGTGCGAGTGGATGAATTTGGACATTTCCAGATGCAAGAGACTTGAATGTTTACGAAAATCCAAAGGGAAAGCAATTCCATATGGACTATTCAATAGAATTTGCTTACTTATTCAATATATTTATATGTTATTGTTAATAATTACTAAACTTTTGGAAAATACAGACATGGCTCATTTTTTTGCCCAGGAGTGTAAGTGTGAGTGTGAATGGATTGCCCTGCGATGGACTGGCGAGATGTTCATGTTGTACCCAAAGTCGGCTGAGATAGGCTCCAGCCGAACCACATTCCTAATAAGATTAAGCAATTCCGTGAATGAATGAATCCGGATCATGATGGAAACTGGAATCAATCCCAGCAAGAGGCAGGTTATTCCCTGAACAGTTTGCTAGTCTATTGCAGGGCTAACACAGACACAAACAACTATTCACACTTACATTCACACCTATGGTGAATTTAGTAGCCAGCTGACCTAATGTGCATGTCTTTAGGCTGTGGGAGGAAACCCACACAAGCAAAGGGAGAACATGCAAACTCCACATGGTAAGGCACTTGATCAAGATCCAAACCCAAAACTTTCTCAATGTGGGTGACAGTGACCCCAACAAAGTACCTAAATTCAATGTAGTGAGCACACACGCTCCACTTTCGTGCTTCGCTTAATGACACACAATCTACCGAAATGAGCAGCACTGTATCTCAATTTATCCCATGACACTTCTGATGACAAAAGTGTGTGTAGCATCCTGAGGGCAGGAGAAAACTTTCTTTCTGAAACACCTACTCACATCCCTCGAGGCCTGAAATGTAGAAATCAGGCCAGATAGGAATACACGAAGAAACGCAAGCTGCGTCTCAAACCTCCGGAGAACTGCAGTGACACACATTCTCCAACCAGAAGCTGAGAGCTCCCTTCACGTTGCTCGGCAAATAAGTGAAAAGCTATGCATAAGCTGGGTATCTTCTGGCAGCATGAGTAGGACAGACTTGTCCTGTTTCTAAACTTTCTTTGTGTGGTCAGACAAGAAAAGTTCTAATGCATTTATATTTTTTTGTGTTTTTTTAGATACACAGTGTAATATTACAATCCAGTACACTGTAAGTTCTTTTGACTCCTGAAATCTGCTTCCTGGACCTGTTCCATCTCAGCCGTCTTGATGATTTATTATAGTACTTAGTTTTCATAAAACATAAAATGGTTTGTTTGGTGATGAATGGCTTGCTGGTCTGTTTCGAGCGATTAAGCTTTCAGAACAATACCAGTTATCCAGGATCCACTAAGTAATTTCTTTTGGAAGGAGCAGGATTTGGGTTGCACTTGAAAAGCTCCAGAAAGTGGGTCAAACCGTTGCACAGGAAAATATAGGGGGAAAGAACTGACAGCATAAACTATCCATAAATCATCAAAACCCTGATAAATCAGCCTATCAACTCTTTTTGAATAACAGGGCAACACTTTATGGTTGTGGATGAGGACGTTTCTGTGTGCATGTTCTTCCTGTGCTTGTGTGGGCTTGTGTGACTCAGAGAAACCTAACTACAGCTGTGCGATATATTGTCTGAGAAAAGGAAGAGATTTTAGAGATTCCTCATTTAATTTGTGCGCTCTGTCCTAATAAGGGAATTGATGACATGCTTTTATTCTCCCTGCTTCAATTTACAAAGACATCATATTTTCAGAATCTATGGTGCTAGGTAATATTGGCCAGATGACACACCACTATAGAAGAAAGATATAAGTAAGAATAATTAACAATTATGCACCGAAGGCAATGTGAATGTCGCTGAATGATCATTTAGGCGACATCAATGACACTACCGTGCCGCACTGAATGGAAGCTACAATGGTTTAATAAGACCTTCATATAAACACACACACACACACACACACACACATACACACACACACACACACACACACACACACAACACATGCACACACTGTGCATTGTGTAGTGGTGGTCCTTCTAAACCATTGTGAACAAAACAAAGTCCATATGAGTAAATCAATAGAAAGAGAGCAGTGATAATGACGGCAGCTCATTACCTTCCAACACGCACTCCACCAACATTCGGTAACTTATCCTGATCAAGGCTGTTCACAGTGGAGCTGGTGTGTATCCCTTGATTACTGAGAGTGTGGTGGGAAAGCTTCCTAGGTAGGACACCATGTTTCATTAGCAGAAACAGTGACACACTTGTTCACCAACTAGAACAGAATCAATGCAGGGACACTGGAGGTGTGAAGCAAATAATTTCTCTTTCACTCTTTTTCTCTGTCTCTCTCTCTCTCTCTCTCTCTCTCTCTGTCTCTGTGTGGGTGTGTATTTGATGAGATACATATGCTACTTCTTAGATACCAGTTATCCTGTGATCCATCCTGATGTACTACTCCTGGTTGGGGCTCTGATCTTAAAAACCCCTGCTGCTGATGATCCGTATAGATCTAAGTACACAGTCAGAAACTGTGAAAATGACCTTTCACTGCTGGTGATATAAACTCTTTTACTAAAATGATTTAGGACTACAATAACTAATTATAATTGGAGTGGCTGATTGCCTCATTATAGGGTGGCCCATGTCTGTCTTCCTTCTCATTCTCTCTTTTTAGTTTTGCTGTAATAATTAGTCATGCCAGAGTCCCTGCTTGCGCTCAGCACTAAAAATACTCTGTTCTTTAACCACTACACTGTTATAAGCATACTTAACCCCCCCCCCCCCTCTGTTTTTGTTGAGGTACACATGCTACTTCTGAAATACCAGTTATCCTGATCCTTCTGCTGTCTGAATCCTGTAGTCCGTCCTGATGGGTTTCACCTAAATGAGGACGGTCTTACCTTTTGAGTCTGGCTTCTCTCAAGGTTTCTTCCTCATGTTGTCTGAGGGAGTTTTTCTTGCTACCGTTGCCACAGGTTTGTTCATTAAGGGTATAAAGGGTTTTTAAAGAAATCTTTAAAATCACAAGTTTAAATTCTTTACCAAAATTGTTTTATTATGTAAAGATGCTTTGCAACAATGTTGATCGTAAAAAGTGATGTTTTCTACCATGTCCAAAAGCACAAAATAAATATCTAAACAATTATATAAATGAATAATATCCCAGACTTATTCAGAGCAAGTGGAGCCTGCAAGAAAAACTACATACTCTAAAAATTGTATGCTTGTAGCATATATACAGCTCTTGTTTATATAATTTTAGACATTGTCATAATTTCTGTGCATTCGCCTCTCTACACCACCACAATGAATTTGAAATGAAGTAATCGTGATGTGATTGAAGTCTGGACTTCACAGCTTTTCACAAAACAGGCGTTTCACAAAAACATTGCATTTACCATTTAGGAATTACAGCCATTATTAAAGACTCAAAAGTAACTGGACAAACTAACATAACTAAAAATCGAATTTGTAATATTTAGATGCAAATTCTTTATAGTCAGTAATGTCCTGAAATCTGTAACCCTGGATTTACACTGGGGCACGATGTCCATTTTATACCTGGATTGTGCTTCAAGTGTGCTCATAATTCGTGGAGCTCTGTGCTTTTTTAAATTGCAAAGATCGCAGACTTTGTGTCCCAGTGTAAACCCAGGGTAAGCCATAGCCACATCACTAAATACTGAGTTTTCTTCCTTTGCCAGGCTTTTACTGTAACCACAGTTGCTGGTTGTATGTGAGTCTTTGTGCCATCAGTTTTGTCTTCAATAATTAAAAAGCATGCTCTATCGATCTGATCATCTCAGTCATTCAAAAACACTCAATTTCTTTGCCTTAAGAAGCTCTTGGATTGATTTTGCAGTATGTTTTATGACAATAACTACTTCTACTATGAAGTTCCTTCTTATCACTTTTACATCATTTTACTGAATCTGAGCAGAAAATATAGGTCTGTACACTTCAGAATTCATCCTGCTTATACAGGCAGCAGTCCCATCATCAGTAAATCCCAGTGACCCAGTTCTTCTGGCAGCTATACATGTTTGACAGAAGAGGTGGTATGCTGTGGATTATATGCCCTTGCTTTCTTTCTCCATACTCTTCTCTTCCCATCATTCTAGTCCAAGTTTATCTTGGTTTCATCTGTCCAAAGAATCATGTTCCAGAACTGGTCTTGTTCCAGCAAAGTCCAATTTGTCCATTTTTGTTATTAAGTGTTACCACTGGTTTACATCTTGAGCTAAACGCTTTGTATTTACATTCATTCAGGTGTATCTTGATTACACACTTTGACAATCATACGCCCACCTTCACGAGAGTGTTCTTCACTTAACTGGATGTTGTAAATGGGTTTTTCTTTATCAAGCAAAGAATTTTATTATTATTCTCTTAATTTTATTATTATTTTATTATTATTAAGTCTGTGGTTTTCTGGTCTTTTGGTGTGCCTGAGCTCATGAGTTTATTACTTCTTTTTAACAATGTTCCAGATTGTTGATTTCTGCTATCTCTGTCTTTTCAGCTTAATGATGACCTACATTACTTGCAGTGACATGACTTTGGTACACATAACACATTACAAATGTTCCTATAAACAGCTGCCAAATGCAAATTCAACACTTAAAATGTATTTGTTGTAATGCAATGAAGAAACGGGCTGTAGCTGGCCATGAAACTGCTAATCAGGCATTTGTCCATTTACTTTTGAGTAATTGAGGATTACATAATTTTGGTTAAACTCCTTCAATTACAGCTAAAAGTGTACAGTTCACTTACAACTCCATTCATTTGCCGAATTACTTAATCCTATAAGGCTTGCAGGGAGGCTGGAGCCTATCTCAGCTGACACTGGGCGAAGATGGGGTACACCCTGAACAGCTCACCAGTCTATCGTAGGGCTACACAAACACAACCATTCACACCCACACTCATACCTAGGGGCAATTTAGAACAGCCAATTATAGCCTAATGTGCATGTCTTTGGGCTGTAGGAGGAAACAGGAGTACCAGGAGGAAACCCATGCAAGAATGGGGAGAACATGCAAACTTCACACAGAAATGCCCTCACTGAACCCAGGACTCAAACCCAGCACTTTCTTGCTGTGGGGCAGACATGCTAACCACTACACCACCATACATACAGTAGTGTGCAGTGAAGGTTATACACCACCACTTTTGTCTAATAGGGCTCCTAATAAAAAGAAGTAAAAAATTACTTCTGTACAATTTTTTTGGTGAAAATGTATTGAACAATCCTATTGTAGGCAATGAGAACCAAAAAATAATTCCGACATGTATATTGAGGTAAAAGTATGGCTAATAAACAAAAACACTGAAAATACCAATTTTTTTAGAAAAAATTTTGGTTTTTATTTTTTTGACTTTTGCATAGCATGAATAAACTTCAAACCATAGCCATAATTTTTTACTTCTTTTTATTAGGAGCCCTTTTAGGCAAACTTTTAGGCACACTACTGTACATCTTCACTGCTTCATTTCAAGTCCACTGTGGGGGTATACCAAGGCAAAATTTAAAAAAAACTGTAGCAATATCCAAATATGTATGGACCTTAGTGAATAGTTATAAACTTGTTGTTTGTCTAAAATGTTTCTAGAGTAATTACTGAAGGGAAGCAGCTGGCACACGTGTACTGTATCTCTGACGACTGAAGATTTCAGATAGCCGCAATACTGCATAATTTCAGTGCTTGGAAATGCATGAAGAACTTTTTCAGTGGAAAGTAAAAAAATACAATACAGGTACAAATGAAATCAGGAAAGCAGTGCACACTAATGAGTTTACAGAGTAGACTGCATTTCTATTCTCTAACGACAGGGCTGTGAACAATGTTTAGTAGAAGATTGGATTTTGTCTGGATGCTGGCAGCAATTTACATTCTCTCTCTCTCTCTCTCTCTCTCTCTCCCCCCCTCTCTCTCTATCACACACACGCACACATACACACACACACACACACACACACACACAGCCTCCCACGTACACTGACCCCTAAGCTTTTACACTTATAGAGCACATATTTTTGCGCTCTTACCAAGAGGAATGAACCCATAAAGTGAATAATAATAGAAAGATTGTGGACTACACTAAACACTGAGCTATTGTCTGTAAATCAAGTGTTTGTTTGATATTCTCTCCTCTACCTGCTAACTGTACAGCAGTACACTTTCAACTATGGGTTCTCATGCAAATTCATGTGTGGATATACACAACTAGAGATTTCGAGAAATACTGAAGAAAGAACTGCAGGGAATCTTTCCCTTTAGGTTGTTGTGGCAACTGCACCGCAGTGTGTGTGTGTCTGTGTGTGTGTGTGTGTGTGTGTGTGTGTACATA
>JAQMYF010000012.1:15439999-15443484 GCA_030014195.1 Neosilurus mollespiculum | reverse complement strand
CAGTATTAATGTAACACTGTAAGAGATTATTCAGTACTATCAGTATTAATGTAACACTGTAAGAGATTATTCAGTACTATCAGTATTAATGTAACACTGTAAGAGATTATTCAGTACATCAGTATTAATGTAACACTGTAAGAGATTATTCAGTACTATCAGTTGTACTAAGTTCTAATTCCGTTAATTTCGAGTTTGTTTAGAATAATTCTCTTATTTCAGAAGGCTAGGTGTTTTTATTGAGGCGGTATAGGGTTGAACAGCTGCTGTAGTGCTGAAACACCTGTGGTGCTCATTTCTAAACCTGCGCACTGTAATCATTACCTGCACCCATGTGGAGCTGATGCGCGCGCGGTGTATAGACTCTGGATGTGTGTGTTAATGAGATGTTTCTGCACACAGTGCTGGTTCGAGTCCCTGCACCCGAATTCCGCACAGTCAGGACCTGAACTGTCCTCCTTCATAAAGAGGGGAAATGGAAACGATACCACACTGACGGCTTGGGGGTGAAGCGCGGCTCTTCTCCGGTCTCGCGCGCGCACCTGGACTGCGGGCTGATGCCTCAGAATAAACGTTTATTATAGGTTTGGGTCGGGTAGCGCGCGCGCGATAGTGACACGACGTGGCTGTGTTTAATTACACAAAACTATCACCCAACATAAATAAACAAACAAACAAACAAACAAACAGTGCAGATTACAGAGAGAAACAAAAACGTTCACTTACAGCACACTCCTGGAGAAACGCTGCTCCACTCCGATGTATTAAACAGAACCACACACACACACACACACACACGCACACACACACACACGCTCTTTCTGTCTCACACAGACACACACGTCCTCCCGCTTGCGCGCGCTCCGTCGCACCCCCGGCGTGTGGTGTGTGTTCCTCGGGCTCAGTCAGGGATGGAGAAAGCGCAGCGGTGTTCGAGCTCACAGCGTGTTTAAGAGCCACTCACCGCTCCTATCTCACTCAGCAGCACCAAAAGCACGTGAAAACCGGGGACACGCCCCCCCTTTTACGCGCCACGCCCCCAGCCCTCACAGGCGCTCCACAGGAGTGAGTACTATCCACAGGCGAGTTCACAAGGTTCACTCAGAACAGCCTCTGGACATGCGGTGGTTTTCACCTGATGATTCACTGACATTAAGAGGAAGAGGTGCTGCCTCATATCAAGAAGGTCCAGGGTTCAGGAGCCTCTGAGTGGAGTTTGCATGTCCTCCCCGAGCTTGCGTAGGTTTCCATCCACAGGTGAAAGACACCCGCATTAGGCTAAGTGACTGTTCTAGGTTGCCCCGAGGTGTGAGTGGTTGTGTATGTGAAGGCCCTTTGATTGACTGGTAAGGGGTTCAGGGTATACCCCACCTTTGCTCATTGTCAGCTGAGATAGATAGCCCTAGTCTCCCTGCGACACTAGTAGGAGTTAGGGGGTGATCACACTTGAGGTGCGGTAGAAATCTCAGCTGTCAATTTTCATTCTCAAAATGTTCTCAGATTTGTCTCATGACATCCGTAGCATCGCATTTCGGTCACCTGGTTTGTGAAGTCATCGCCAAAAATTTCAAACAAAAATTTCTGTGAATTTCGCAAAACGAGGCTCTGATGCGAAGTAGTCTCAAACTCTTCTTAAACAGTCCGCACGTGTGGTAAGAACGTCGCAAAGTTTTGCTGTCAATTTATTCGCTTTTCATTCACAAGAAAAAGCGGCAAGTTTGAGACTTACATGCGGAAAGCTTGAGACTTGAGGTTAACCGCCATATTCTGTATATTTTGACATCATTTGTATTTTATTCGCATTTTGTTAGCACTGATAACACACAAATTAAATGCGAATGGTTTGAGAACAAAAAGTGTTCGAAACGCGACTGATTTACGGCAGGAGACTTGCATTTTTTTTCGCCAAACATCCACAAACCAATCGCAAATCACTTGTAAATCACTCACAAATTATTGCTCTACTTTCTCGTGAATTCTGTGCGATATACATCCTTAAGTCGCAAAACATTCACTTGCATGTGGAGTCCCGAAGCATCTTGATGCGAATTTCAAAAATTAAAAAAAAACACCTCTAGTGTGATCACACCATTGGCGGTTTGGCAAATGAGTGAATGAAAGTGCGGCCCAACATGTGGCAGGAAACCATCCCCCACATCATTACACAACCTCCACCGGCATGGACTGTTAGACAGGTTAGATTCATGGCTGCTATCTGTGTGGATCAACAGACGTAGAGATTTATCAGACCAGGCTATGCTTTTCTGGGCCAGATTAACTAAGCAGGGCAGAGCAGTGTGTGGGCGCAAGCCTAAATTAGCGCTGATAGGTGGGAGCAGTTTTGTGGCTGATCAATAAACAGTGTGCTGTTTAAGAAACACAGGCGCAGTCAGTTTATTTTAATACACGCCCAATCTAGCAAGAGCCACTCAATTTAGTGCAGGGTCACAAACCAGCAGATGCGGGTAATTTACTATGGGGACACACGCAGTTTTTTAATTGTGGACAGAAAAGCATATAAATATAGATCACACACACCTCCTGTGAAAACCACGCAAATTAAGGAGAAGCAACAGAAAGAGAAATTCTCTGCAGAACTCTGGGGAATGTCTCCTCCATGCAGCAAAAATTGCTAGCGACCAAAAATTAGACACGTCCCTCCTGTGTGGTGCACCCTGAACACTTTCCAGTCCATCGCATGGCCCACAAACTCACTCACTCACAACCATTCACACTCACACTGACACCTAGGGGCGATTTGGAACAGCCGGTTAGTCTGATGTGCACTTCTTTGGATTGTAGGAGGAAACCGAAGTACCCAGAAGACACCCGCACAAGCACAGGGAGAACATGCAAACTGCACACAGAAACGCCAAGCATGGGAGTTGAACTCGGGACCTTCTTGCTGTGAGGCGGACGTGCTAACCGCTACGCCACCCCAGCAGACTCTGGTCGAGGGCTGGGTACATCCTGAACAGCTCACCAGGCCACCACAGGGCCAACACACACAACCATTCACACTCCCACTCATACCTAGGGGCGATTTGGAACAGCCAATCAGCCTAATGTGCATGTTTTTGGAGGAAACCGGAGAAAAAGGAGGAGATCCATGCAAGCACGGAGAGATCATGCAAACACCACACAGAAATGCCCGAGCTCAGGAATCGAACCCAGGCCTTCTTGCTGTGAACATTCAACACATGTTCACTCGATTTAATTAATGAATTATTTAATTAATTTATTTATTTTAGAGCATTTAATTATTGAACAACTAAAACATTATTGTTCAACAGTGTTTATTAGAATTATTCCTTGTTGCTATAGAGACGTAAACGCATCATGTTGCACGCTGTAATGACATCATGTCTGTTCTGTTCTGTTCGTCTGCACTGTTGGTGTTATTTATTTATTAATCATTTCTCGATTTCGTGTTTGTCTGCAGCTGTCTCTGTGGTATCGTGGCAATACAGCTGTCAGATTCTGAT
>JAQMYF010000012.1:15432499-15437499 GCA_030014195.1 Neosilurus mollespiculum | reverse complement strand
ATGATGATGATGGTGGTGGTGGTGGTGATGATGATGACGATGATTGTGGTGGTGGTGATGATGATGATGATGGTGATGATGATGATGATGACAGTAAAGATGACAACCAAGTTTCCCATGTTATAGAATGAAGTGAAGTTGGATACAGCGATTACTGTCAGCAGAAACTTTGGGTAAACAATCGCATAGCTGTGTACGAGTCACTGCACACAAATTGTTATCTATTGGAGTTTAATTTGAGGTCTTATCATCGTTTTGATCTTTATTAAGGTCCTGTCTCTTGTCTCATTCACATTTCCTTCTATTTTTACCACTCCTATTTCCAATCTTATCTCCTGCTCCAACAGGGATAGTGGGCCACTGCCAGCACCCACAGCAGGAGGGAAAGCAGTAGCAGGAGGTGGAACAGTGTAGAAGCAGGAGGAAGGAGGGCTGGAAGAAGAAGAGAAAAGTAAGGAAAAGGAGCATATTATAACAAATATATGCCTCAAAGTCAGTGGTACTTTCACTCACATGTGACTCACCCATGCTGTGGGTACTGATGCATCCCCAGACAATCACAAATGCTGACTTTTCCTCCTTTCATTATCTGTATTGTCATTTTTATCTTTGGTACAGAGAACCTGACGTCCATGCTTCTTGAGAACAAGCTGAAATGTGGACCACGATACACGGTTCCACTGTCTCAGTCCATCTGAGATGAGCCCGGGTAGAGAAAACACAGACGGCATTTCTGCATGGAATTGATGGAGTTTCTTCCTTGTGTAATAGTTTCGCGTTGCCTTTCTGGATGTAGTGGCGGACTTTGTTATGTGACAATGGCTTTCTGAAGTGTTCCTAAGCACATGTGGCTATATTTGTCATAATAACATGATGGCTTCTGAGGCAGTGCCTCCTGAGTGCTCAAAGGTCGCATTCTTTGCAATCTTGCATTGAGGGGAAATACTCGGGTTTCCTCCCACAGTCAAAAACATGCACAGTAGACTAATTGGCGGTTCCAAATAGCCCCTAGGTGTGAGTGTAAAGTGTGAATGGTTATATGCGTGTTGGCACTGTGATGGTCTGGTGAGTTGTCCAGGGTGAACACCCCCTCGCCCAGATTTGGTTTAGATGGGCCCCAGCCTCCCCGCGACCCTAAAACACTGAAAACCTTTTCTTTGTAATTTTTTGTCAGGTAAATAAAGGTGAATTATTTTATTGCATTTTGGAGAATATGCACACTTTTCTGGAAATAGGGTTAGTGGTTGAAATCAATCCAGTAATGTAATTAGGCGTACCTTTTGCAATATCTGCTCATTTGATGGCCGCAATCTCTCCTCTTGTCTGTGACTGCAGTGCGTAACAATCCTTCTCTCAGCCGCAGACTGTTCGCTCAGCAAGTAGGAATGCTGCACTAATGTGGAAGCTTATTTGTTTCCACACACCGCATTTAGTTTTTCAAAGTAATGCTAGTGCTAAATTTACCTTTTATTATACACTTTCTTTCAGACACTCACTGTGCAGACAGTAGCAGCTGGTCCTGTGCCCAGCTGAGATTTCTTTTTCTGCTTTGGGCTGATATCCATAACAATTCCACATTTATCAAACTACTTAAATGTTATTTGGTTAATTATTTTACGTTCTGCTAGGCATGTTGCCTAATAGGCTAATAATTAGGTTTACTTGTGTATAATAAGCAGGGTTTTCTCCTTAACTTAATTGAATATTAGCATTCTAACCATATATTCTCCTATGTTTACACAAACATGTCATCATACAAAAGCATTTTAAAATTTGTACCTAATCGATTATTATTCAATGTGTATGTCATAAATTGGCCTGTTTATTTCTGCTTTTTCTGAAGCACAGACCTGTCGCTCGTGAACAAACACTTACATTAGGAGTTCTCTGTTTTCCTTAGTAAAATCTGTTCTGTGATTAGGATTTGTAAATGGGATTTAGGATAAAATTATTACTAACAAACTTTTAGTCTGGTGTAGGAGTACTCTGAGTAACTAGAGAATGCAGTTTCTGAAGAAATTGCAGTGTGAATGCTGAAAGCTGAAAGGCTTACGCTAAACTGGATAGCTGAAGCTGAATGAAGCCTGAAATGTTTGAAGTATGTGGAATATTTTAAGACATACTGAATAAAGGGCTTATGTACCCGTTCCCTCTGACAGTTGAATTCACTGAGATTCAGCTGAGGTGCACCTCACAAACTATCCTCAAAAATGATGATACCATCAGGCAGATAAGAGTCTTGTGAACACAGTGTTGTAGATTTTATGTGTGTGTGACTAAACCTGTGGTCATGGGAGCAGTTTGAAAAAGTGGTACTTTGTCCTTTCCTCAAACTGTGCAGGTCAGATTTATAATTGGAGTAGATGGGGCAGTTGGTTGGTGCTCCTCTCGCTTGGAGGGGTCTGGAGCCAGTTTACTTAGTCCGTTTGCTTAGTCTGACACATGTCTGCGATCAGCACAGATTTTTCTTGTAAAATGATGTAAAAATAATCTAAGTAGAGTAAACCTTGTGGGAATGAGAGCGAGTTGAACAGAGACTTTTCACAAGATTTTCACAGCCTCACATTCCTCTCCCCTCGACCTGGTGATGTCACACACTCTAGTTTTGAGCATTTTGCCAAAACTTGACCTCAAACAAAGTTGAATATTTTGAAAAGTTTGTTTGGAATTTGAAATGATGAATGATATCCTGAATCCCCGAAAGATTTGGAACATTTAGATGTTTGAATGGTCTTAATAGCTGAAAGAATGAATGAATGGTGAAGAGTTGAAAATGTGTGAAAAAGTGTGAAAATGTGAAATTTTTAACATTCTGTCAATGCATTTCAATGGGAAAAAATTCATGAAAACGTTGAATATTTCAGAAAGTTTGAATGTTAGAAATGAGATAAATAGACGCCAGAATGTCCTAATTGAGCTGAACATTTTGATGTTTGAATGACGTTTCTAAGATGAAAAATGTGAAAGGAGATAGGTGCCAAAAAACGAGATGAGTAATAATAATAATAATAATAATAATAATAATAATAATAAAGAATTTGTCCGTAGAAGAACATAGTTTTGAATACTTTCAGTATTCACACCAATAAAATAACATGTATAAATAACGGCATGATCTGATTGACCTGTTAACTTTGGATTTTAGTAAATAATGCTTGAGTCAAAATGATTGACGCTCATGGTTTGTCATGGTCACTTGTAGCAGGCGACGTCATCATTATCACACTTTAAAATGGACAAATCAATGTTTTTAATATACATTTAAGAAGGTGTAAAAGCACAGCTTTCAGAGTGAAGTTTACTGACATTTCTAATGCAGTACAGTAGACTCGCGTCATTATGCGTTTCTCTTAAATGTGTTTCTGCAATATGATGGCGTTCTGCTTTGTTCCATGACAGCGTTCACGCCCACACACAAGCGCATTCACACCTGTGTATTAGCTCTAACACCTGCACACACACCTGCACTCCACAACTCCTTTGATCTCAGCTATGTGTATTTTATTAACCACAAAAAAGCATAAAACTGCGCATTATGCATATATCGACTTTCCATGCAATATTATATACTAGAATAAGAATTTTCACATGCACAAAATGCTAAAATGCGGTCTCACTTAATATGCTTTGAGGTGCATTAGACCCCGACGTGCGCATATTAACAAGACTCTACTGTATGTAAGTGTGTGTAAGTCTACAGAGTGCTATTTGCTCAAAGCGTGCAGAGCCCACCTGACCTGCTTCTGTCATGGTTAAAATATCTAAACATAAACAAAAAAAAAATCTCATTTTAGTTTTTTTTTGTAATGTTTCCAGGTAGTATGTACTATAACTCTGCCTATTGTTGTGGGGAGGCTGAAGACTATCTCAAAGGACTTTGACAAAGGCAGGGTACACCTTACTTACACACATTCACCACAGGTTTAAATGAAAGTCTTGGTTAATTATTTTGAATGTTGTGTATGTTTATATATACACAACATAATGGCTGCGGGGCAGAGGTGGTTATCAAGTGGTTATCAAAGGCTGGTCACTGTCTGTGGTGAGAGGCATGTAAAGGGTAGGCTGCATTGCCGTCGGCATGTTTCAGGCCAGCAATGGCCTGGCCAGCTGTCCAGGGTGTAGTCTTCCCTCACCCAGAGTCGGCTGAGATGGGCGCCAGCCTTCCCGCAACCCTAATTAGGAATAAGCGGTTCTGAAAATTAATGAATGAACATAATGGCTGTATGTGGAGGGAGAAAAATGGCCCAAAGAACCATAACCAAGACTAAGATGTATTACTGTTTTAGCAAATACTACATGGGAACCTAAGCAAATAAAGCACACACAAACGGTCATAGTGTCATGGTAAGCACATACGCCTCACAGAAAGAAGATCATGGGTTCGAGTCCCAGGCTTGGTGAGGGTGTTCCTGTGTGGATGTCTGCATGTTCGCCCCATGCTTGCTTGAGTTTCCTCCCACAGTCCAAAGACATCCACATTAGGCTGCTCCAAATTGGTACTATAAATTAGTTGTGAATGTGCAGGTGAATTATTGTGTGTGTGTTGGTGCTGCAATGGACCTGAGAGCTGTTCAGGGTGTACCCCATCTACTCCATCTTCACCTAGAGATTAGTTCTAGCATCTCTGTGACCCTAAAAGGAGGAAGCAGTTTGGCAAATGAAGGAATGAATATTAGCTCAGAATTTGAGTGGAGGTTTTGTCATCACCAGCATTTGTGAGTCTGTCCTTCTGTTTGTCAGTTTGTCTGTGACTATCCTATAACTATACCCATGCACGGATTTTCACCTAACTTGGTGGGGGCACTACCCTACCTAAGTCCCAGAGACACTTTGTTCTTGGAATGTCTAAGTCGAAGTTCCAGGTCAGAGCAAGGCCACAAAGTTTTGGAGATAGAGCGCTTATAACTTGGAAATGAGTGCTGATATACACTCACCGGCCACTTTATTAGGTACACCATGCTAGTAACGGGTTGGACCCCCTTTTGCCTTCAGAACTG
>JAQMYF010000012.1:15398194-15411947 GCA_030014195.1 Neosilurus mollespiculum | reverse complement strand
CAAAAAGAAGTCCAGTTGCCTCGACTCAAGCTTTTTAGGATTACCATGACCTGGATGATTGAGAATCTACACCAGCGAACTTTTCTTACTGTAACTGTAATGTGTAATTCACATGTAATAGATTACATAAAGATTGCATTTAGTTTAAGTAAATGTGATTAGTTTTTTCCCCAGTGTTCTTCATGTCATATCATTTAAAGATCATAATAACAAGATGGCAATACTTAAGTATTACCATTATTAATGCTTGTTTTATTAATTATATTATTTTTTCTAATGCGTTAAGGACTAGATTAATTTTTCACCTCGACAATGTTAACAGATTATTTTATTCCTGATGTACTGAATAATGCACCTCATTATCACACTGCCATTATACAGTCATGTAAAAAAACAACTCCCATGGAAACTTGTTTCTTTTTCAAAACTGTTGTTTTTTTGAACAAGCAAATATTTTACCCTCTTTGAAACAGTGCTTACAGATATATGTGATATTTTACTCCAACAAATCTCACAGGAAATTTACAATCTGTAGTCAAAAAAAAAAAAAAAAAAAAAGCTAAAACATTTAACCTGAACAATATTAGTAAACCTACCTCCTATGGTCTGGTGTTAATTTTTTAATGACTGGCAGTTTGTCCACAACTGACCACTACAGCAAATGCGACGTTGAGGGATGGCCAAAAAGAAGTCTCCAAGAACCACAAAATTTCATCACAGGATCTGCTGGTAACCCAAGAACTGTTGGTGTGAAAGTGAATTCATCTACAATCACACCAGGAAAAATGGCTTTGTTGTCCAAAAAAGACTGCAGTTTTTATTTTCGTAAATAAAATAAACAAAGTTAAAGTTGTTTGGTTACAGTACCAATACACAGGTGAACAGAACAAGCGCTTCAAATGAAATATAGAGCATGCTGATGGGAATATCATGGTTTGAGCTTGTTTTGCTGCCTCAGGAACTGGACAGCTTACAGTCACTAATTCTATGAATTCTACATCATATCTAAGAGAGCATGAAGATATTGTGGAGTCATCTGTATAAAAGTTGAAGACCTGAGGTGGACCTTTTGACAGGACAATTATCCTAAGCACACTAGCAAATCCACCATGGTAGGGCACAGGAAGAGGAAGTGGAGTAATGGACTGGTCTAGTTCTAGCTCAGATTTGAACCCTGTTGAAATGTGGGGCAGTACATGAGGGAAATCCCTCAAATGTTCTACGTCTTAAATTTTCTTTATTTATATCACCTTTATCTATAGCCACTGTAATAATGAGGGAGAAATGTTTGGCTGTTCAAATACACTGAAAAAAAACATTTTCCATGGGATGTACTCATTTTTTCCACATGCATGTATTGGGCCATATAATGTCAGTTTATGCATCATCACATGCAGTCAGTGCTCCCTGTCTTAACACTGCGTAATAATTTATGTTCTGTCATGGTTGGCACTTCAGTAATGCAGGAGCCAACTGTGGGTGAAGGCAGGATACACCCTGAACAGCTCAGCCGACTACAGGGTGACAGGGTGGTTAGCACACCAGGTCATTTCACTGCAGAGTTTGCATGGTCTCCCCGTGTTTGCATCGGTTTTCTCTGGGTGCTCCAGTTTCCTCAAATAGTCCAAAGACATGCACATTAGGCTAACTGGCTGTTCGAAATTGCCTCTCGGTGTGAGTGTAAATGGGTGTGTGTGTTAGCCCTGCAATGGTCTGGCGAGCTGTTCAGGATATACCCCACCTTCCCCCTGTGTCGGCTGAGATAGGCTCCAGTCTCCCTGCGACCCAAGTAAAATTAAGCGACTTGGCAAATGAGTAAGTGAGTTTAGATGTTGTGCATGTAATGGCAAGCCTTCCATCTCCAGTTTGTTGTTTCTTAACTTCCCACTGCACCATGTGCGCTATTAAGGCCTAGGTAAAGCCTGGAGGAGGCTGCATTAATGAAGAGAAATAAAAGAGCAAGAGCTTCGGAGATGGAGAGAAAATTAGCTCTTAACAGTTTCAAGGAAATGAGGTTGAGCTGTGAATCCAGCCATTTAGCAATACTCTTAAGGCAAGTCAAAGGGACAGTATAATTAATTTGTATGTGTGTGTGTGTGTGTGTGTGTGTGTGTGTGTGGCGGGGAAGGGGGGGGGCTCTTTTAGTGCTCTGAAATGACATCACAACTTTAATTTGTAGTAATATTTTACATTTTTATGTTTCATTTTCATGTTTTAGTCATTCTTTCATGGTTTCTTGTGTAACTCTGTACCCTGTGGTGTGAATATATTGGAACTTATGTGATTATTTATGCTAAAATCCAAATTTGGAGGTTACAAATAAAATCTGCACATAATAAAACCTCTAATTTGACATATTACAAGCCATAGTACAGCATTACTTAGCTAACCGAATCCAAAATGGTGGGTATTGGATTTTCAACCATATAAAATTATTAGTGGTAATTTTAGGTGATATATTTATATTCAGCTCTAGCAAAATATGTAAAATAACACTTTATGTTAACGCTATAGTCTCATTCAAGAATGCTACAAGCCGATTTGATTTGTTTTGGGTGTAAATGGTGGGGTTAGGTACAGGGGGGTTACAGGGGACCTCAGTTTAAAAAAACAACAACAATTTTTTTCTCATTTTGGAAATATTTCTCTGAATTTTGCAGGTGTCCCCAAAGAAAAGTAGGATTATCTCCCCTCTTCCTCCATAAAATCTTATAAAATATTTAATTGTATAATTAGTAATTCAAAATACAGATTAATAAAGGAAAAGAGATCCCGAACAATATTAATCCAACAGTTTAAATTACAAAATAACTGAGATTTGGGTTCATTTGGATACACCAATGCTTTTATTTTATGCCTAAAGTAATTGTAGTTAATTAATTGTCGGTGCTATTCTTTTTTAAATTGGCTTTTTCACCTGGGATTTTATAATTAGCTGTTCCAGATTGCCCCAGGTGTGAGTGTGAATGGTTGTGTGTTGGAATGTAAATGAATGAATGAATGAAACGATAATATTCTTGTTTTAGTGGGCTTTTCATTAGGTTTCTTTATACCAAAACCATGAAAAGCGTTTATAGATACTTTATTACACACCACTTAGGCTCTGCTCACATCTGCGTTGGGGGCTCACCTGTATCTAACATGATTTAAAATCTCAATATAATGTGCTTTTTGTATGTTCCTGTGTCATATATTCTCAGTCACTCACTCATTTACTGAACCACTTAAGTCAATGATTAGGGTCATGGGGAGGCTGGAGTCTGCGTCAGGCGACACTGGACGAAGGTGGAGTACACCCTAAACAGCACACCAGACCATCATAGGGCCAACACACATCCTTTCCCACTTACACTCACACCAACTTGAAACAGCCAATCAGCTGTACTATGGACTGTTGGTGGAAACCAGAGTACCTGGAGGAAACCCACACAAGTGCAGGGAGAACATGTAAACTCCACACAGAACCAGGACTCGAACCCAGGTCCTTCCTGCTGTGAGGCGGACATGTTAACCACCGTGACGCCATAGTATATGCTATGTATATTATATAGTATATAATGCACCTCAGGCTCGATGGTTGTCACTAAATTGAATAATCCCCTCAATGGTCCATCTCGGGGTCTACTTAGCAACATCAACCCTGCCTTCTGTGCAAACTGTTAATTATTCTTTTTTTATGTTACATTTTACAATTAAACCTTTTGTGAATGCCAAATTCTTATTTGAATATGCACATTTTTATTCCTTCACATTTATTTATTTAGTACATGTTTTTATTTAACAGAAAGAAAACCTCAACCGGCCTAACACAAGAATTAGAAAGTTGTGGGAAGAACAAATAGTCACAACTAAAATACAAACCCACAAGACTCAGAGTCACAGAGAGAGCTAAATATGAGGGCTGGAGTATGTGTTCCAAACAAGTCACGATGCAGTCAGTTAAAATATACATGATGCAATCTTACAAATTCGAAGAGGATTTACTCACGCAGGTTGCACAGTAACACATGTAATCATGAGCAACAAGGAATATCAATCACCTCAACAGGTAACACTACTGAAAAGGATACCAGACAGACAGAAAACCAGAGAGAACGTGCAGATAAATCAGTGATTAACTGAGTCTAACTGTATATTTTGAGATTTAAGGAAGGTTCATGCTGATGTTGGTCCCGATGTTTACCAATGTTCCACATTTTTTAGCATGTTTCATATATTTCAAACATCTGTAAGGATCAGTACAACATTGGTAAAGATACATAGATACATCAGTAAGCATTAGTACAACATTGGTAAATATAGATAAATCAGTACACTTCAGTAAACATTGGTAAAAATTGGTACAACATCGTTAAATATAGATACTTCGGTAAACACTAATACAACATTGGTAAATATAGATACATCGGTAAACACTAATACAACATCGTTAAATATAGATACTTCGGTAAACACTAATACAACATCGTTAAATATAGATACTTCGGTAAACACTAATACAACATTGGTAAATATAGATACATCGGTAAACACTAATACAACATTGGTAAATATAGATACATCGGTACACTTCAGTAAACTTTGGTAAAAATTAGTACAACATCGTTAAATATACAAACTTCAGTAAACACTAGTACAACATTGGTATATATAGATACATCGGCAAACACTAGTACAACATTGGAAAATATAAATACATCAGTACACCTCGGTAAACATTGGTAAAAATCGTTACAACATTGGAAAATATAGATACATCGGTAAACACTAGTACAGCAAGGGTAAATATAGATACATCAGTACACCTCCTTAAACACTGGTTAAGATCAGTAAAACATCAGTAAATATAGATACATCAGTACACATCGGTAAACACTGGTTAAGACTGGTACAACATCTGTAAATATAGATGCATTGGTTAACACTAGTACAGGTACACCTCGGAAAATGCTGGTAATGATTGGTACAACATTGTTAAATATAGATATATCGGTACGACTTGGTAAACATTGGTAGATATTGGTACAACCTCGGTAAACACTGCTGAAGATCAGTACAACATTGGTAAACACTGCTATAGATCAATAAACCCTTATAAAGATCGGTACAACATTGGTACAAGACTGGGACCAAACATCGGAACACAACAGAGTAACATCGGTATCGGGTGAGCCAAACTTTATAAGATTTTTTTTTTCTTATGTGTATATGTAAGACAAAGTAGCATTGTAGTTAGCAAGTCCGCCTCACAGCACGAAGGTCCTGGGTTTGAGTCCCGGGGTTGGCGAAGACGTTTCTGTGTAGAGTTTGCATGTTCTACCCATGCTTGCGTGGGGTTCCTCTGGGTAATCTTGTTTCCTCCCACAGTTCAAAGACATACACATTAGGCTAATTGACTGAGATTGGCTTGCTACTGTTGGTCCTATATATGCTCTGGTCTCTTCTTTATCCTATTTACTTTGAGCACAGGACCACCAGTGAAACAGAGTAACTGTGCTCTCACTCAGCAGATGTGCTGTCTGACTCGGAGGCTTCGCAGCATGTGTGCCCTGGTAGTTGTGCTCTGTGGTCCTGAAAGCATATACATTGTGTGTGGTTAACTCCTATTTCAACCATTTATGCTAACTTTCTGTTTGTGAACAGTGGCTTCTCTAGGCTTAATAGCTAAGTACACTGGCTGATGGACTGACGTGCTATTGTCCAACAATATTATAAATAATTCAAATAGGATGACTAAATGTACCAGCTATGTGCATGCTTTATTTTTATACTACTTCAGTAGTACTAAGAAGACAGCAATTACACCAGCCGATAATTATATGCAAACAGTCGTGTGCACAAATCCTGTGCAGTTGTCTAAGCAGTGTGCAAGTCTGTAGTTCTGCCTGAGGTCTGAATACCAATAATTCCAATTTCAGTATTAACTCCACATTGCAGGCATGTACCTCCATGCTGAGTACGAATGATGCAAATCATGAGTTGAATACTGAAACTCAAGGAGCATGATTCACAACAAACACACTCACTCAATCACACCTAAAAGCTACGTAGCTTAGCCAATTTAAGTGCTGTCATGTTTTTGGGTGGTGGGAGTAAACTGATGACCCAAAAGTCCTTACACAGGCACAGGGAAAAAATGGAAAGAAAATGAAAATCTCCACACAGATAGCAACCCTTGTAAGCATCCTCGCTATCCCCTGTACCACCATGTTATCTCCTGTCTATTTAAGCAATCTGTGGAATCAAACAATGGCATGCTGGTATGCACACACAATTTGTTTTCACACAAAGATAATAAGATGAGTCACAAAGTGGAGGCAATGTACTCTTAACAAAACCTACAGCACTGGTAGAACAGTACACGGTGGTGTGGTAGTTAGCACATCTGCCTCACAGCAAAAAGGTCTCGCGTTTGTGTCCTGGGCTCGGCGAGGGTGTTTCTGTATGGAGTTTGCATGTTCTCCCTCTGCTTGCGCGGGGGATCCTCTGGGTCCTCTGGATTTCTCCCACAATCCAAAGACATGCACATTGGGCTAACTGGCTGTTCCAAATTGCCCCTAGGTGTGAGTGTAATTAATTGTGTGTGTGTGTGTGTGTGTGTGTGTGTGTGGGTGGGTGTCTGTGTGTCTGTGTTGCCCTGCAATGGTCTAGCGAGCTGTTCAGGGTATACCCCGCCTTCACCCGATGTTGGCTGAGATAGGCTTTTTTTGAGATGTGTTTTATTGAATTTAATTAAAAAAAAATGTTTCATTTTTCCTCCCCATTTTCTCCCCTAATTTTAGTCGTATCCAGTTCCCATCCATCAAGTAATGCCTTCCCTATCACACGACCACCACCATCCAGAAAGGGGCGTAAGCAAGCACATGCCCCCTCCGTGACATGCAATGCTGCCACCTGCCTCTTTATGAACTACTGTGCATGCATATTTGGAGGCGACCTAACACACTCGGAGGGAAATAGATATCCGCCCCCTCGTACGAATGAGGTCACAGATGCTCATGATTGGCTGGTTATTGCTTTGAGTGACAGGGAAGTAAGTGTATGCCATCACTCCCTCCCATGAGATGGCTGCAGCATCAACCTGGATTCGAACTAGTGGCGCATCGACAAGGTGCGCGACTATCAACCCGGAGATTGCAAGTTCGAATCCGGATTGATACCGTGACTGGGAGTCCATGGGAGCTAATAGCGGGGGCGGATAGCGCTTTCCCTCCAAGTGTGTTAGGCCGCTCCCAAATACGCACGCGCAGCAGTTCGAAAAGAGGCGGACGGCAGCATCGCATGTCACGGAGGGAGCATGTCGGTGGTGGTCGTGTGATAGGAAAGGCAAAAAGTTGATGGGTGGGAATTGGATACGACTAAATTAGGGGAAAAAATGGGGGAAACCCCCCTCCCCCCAAGAAAAAAAAATAAAATTTAATAAATCCCTGATGTGACGTTTCGGGCATGTCCAACCAGGAGGAGACCCCGAGGTCTACCCAAACCACACTGGAGGGACTTTGTCTCTCGGCTGGGAATGCCTCGATGTCCCTAGTGGGTGGGGAGAGGAATATATGGACCTCACCTCACTACTTAGGCTGCTGCCCCCACGACCTGACCCGGACCAAGCAGAAGAAAATGATGATGATGATGATTAAATGTCCCCTTACTACTATTTCATATGCTCTACTTCTATGTTCTTTTGTAAATAATATATGGGTTTATGAGATTTTCATTCTGTTTTTCCTTACATTTTTCATAGTGTCCGGATGTTTTCAGAACTGGGATTCATTCATGTATTCATTCATTGTGTAGCGTTAGGGTGCTGGGCACATGATCAAGAGGTTGTGGATTTAAGTTCCCCTTTGACACCCCTGGATCTTAACCACAACTGCACCTCTGTCCACCCAGCAGTAAAAATGGGCTTCAGTAAAAGTTCTCGGAAGGTAACCTGATATGGACCCAGCGAAAATCCACCCAAGCACAGGGAGAAAATGCATACTCCATACAGAAGAACATGGAGTGTTTGTCTAAAGGAGTCTGCTATTAATATTCATGAAAGAGAATATATAGGTGGCAGCACAGTGGCAGAGTGGTTAGCATGTTCGCCTCACAGCAGGAACGTTCTGGGTTTGAGTCCAGGGCCTGGTGAGGGCGTTTCTGTGTGAAGTTTGCATGTTCTCCCGTGCTTGCATGGGTTTCCTTCAGGTACTCTGGTCTCCTCCCACTGTCCAAAGACATGCACATTAAGCTAATTGGATTTTCTTGATGATGTTTCACCTATGATCCAAGAGGCTTCTTCAGTTTTAAGTGACTGGGACTGGAGTCTCAGGGATTTAAACTCTTAGAGAGTTGTTGGCAGCTTCAGTTGGTACAGTGGTACAGGCCTAGTGGTGCACCTGGGCATTCTGATGGTTCTCAGGGTTGCCAGAGTCAAGGTGTTAAGTCATCTGGGTAGAAATCCTTATAGGTGGCTGATAATCGGTGTCGTATCATTCTGTCTCTGTTCAGTGTTGATTGTCCCAGTAGGACCTATTCATTTCAGGAGAGCATTCTGGATTTTTTTGAGGTCAGAGACTAACAGCATGGCACATCTTGACTTTCTTAATGTTTGTCCACTCTTCCTAAGTCACATGGCTTCTTTCATTCATTCACTCATTCATTTTCTGAACCTCTTAATCCTAATTAGGGTTGCAGGGAGGCTGGCACCCATTTCAGCCGACTCTGGGCGAGGGCATAGTACACCTTGGTCAGCTCACCAGGCCATCACAGGGCCAACACACACATACAACCATTCACACTTACACTCACACCAAGGGGCAATTTGGAACAGCCAATCAGCCTAATGTGCATGTCTTTGTACTGTGGGAGGAAACCGGAGTACTTGGAGTAAACCCATGCAAGCATGGGGTGAACGTGCAAACTCCACATTGTGAAGTCCACATCGGAATATGATCGGGGTAATTTGTGGGCAGCCGTGGCCTAATGCTTAGAGCAGCTGGTTTGGAACTGAAAGGTTGCTGTGTGGAGGCCAGCACCTCCCCTTCCTCCACCTTCAGGGCTGAAGTGCCCTTGAGCAAGGCACCTGACCCCCAACTGCTCTACGGCCACCGCAGAGTGTGTGTGCTCACTGTGTGTGTGTGTGTGTGTGTGTGTGTGTGTGTGTGTGTGTGCACTCACTTTGGATGGGTTAAATGCAGAGCCAAATTTCCCTTGCAGGATTGATATAGTATATCCAAAAAAATAATAATAATTTGGGCTCATGATCGGTATTGCGTGAGTGCACCTTTAGTTTATTGCATTCTACACGAGAGTTCACATTCATTTTAAACCTCAGTCTAGCAATGGACTCCCAGGCAACAAGAAAATCCTGTAAATCATATATGCGCATATTTTTAATGGATTGAAAAAGGTCTGAGTTTAAATCAAATGTGCTATGCTGTATATTTTTTAACAGCGAGAAGCACATATCAGTAAATGGAAGCTGAAAGCTGATTTACTGTATCATATTTATGTAATGCAATGTCTTTGGTGTATAAAAAAATGGTTGGCCTTGTCAAACCTACACTTTGAGAGCGGACTGTACATACAGTACCCGTCAAAATTTTGGACACACCTCCTACTTTAGTTAGAATGAGTACTGTAGGTGTGTTCAGACTTTTGACTGGTTCTGTATGTTATAGCAGCTGTTATGAACATTTGTTCCCTCACCAGACTCAGTTTTTCCTTCTCCTGATGGAATGCTGTTATACCGCAATCTAAAGTTTGTGATAAGACTGCAATGAGACGGTCATTCCAGTTGGAATTTGATGTTAGTCTCCTTAACTAAACAGTTATTATAAATAAAATGGTATAAACATATTATATATATATTGTTTGATGTTTGATTTGTCTCTATGTGGAGTTTGCATGCACATTAGGCCAACTGGCTGTTTCAAATCGCCCCTAGGTGTGAGTGTGAATGGTTGTGTGTGTGTGTGTCGCCCTGCGATGGCCAGCCTCCCCTCAACCCTAATTAGCATTAAGCGGCTTAGAAAATGAATGAATGAATGGATCCATCCACCGAACTCCTTAATCCTACTAGGCTCACGGGGCGAAGGTTGGGTACACCCTGAACAGCTTGCCAGACCATTGCAGGGCCAACATACACACAACCATTCACACTTACAACCACAACAAGGGGTAACATGAAACAGCTAATTACCCTAATATGGATGTCTTTAGACTGTGGGAGGAAACCAGAGCACCTGGAGGAAACCCATGGGGAAATTTATACACCTGCACACAGAAATGCCCTCACCGAGCCCGTGACTTGGATCCTAGACTTTCTTGCTATGAGGCTGATGTGCTAACCACTTCCCCACCGTGCCACATATGATTTTGTGTTTCTTTGCTCTTGCAGGGCGATGCTGAATGACATCGGTGACTATGTAGGTACGGATATTGAGATTTCCTGGTTGCCTAATCTGGATGATTTAATGAAAGGCTATGCTCGAAACTTTCGCCCAGGGATAGGAGGTGAGTCAGTCGATTTCACTTTCAACCCTTCGTTACATTTACAGTTTTTCTTAGCATACGCAATAGAGAATAGCACATATCACGTAGCACATAGCACATATCAGCTCTGTTCATGCTCAGGTTTTGCAGTTATGAGGCTGTTTGCCAATTACTGAAATCTAATTTTAAAGCTTTATATTTAGGCCACATATTTTTAATGATCTCACTCTAATTCTGACTTTGCACATTAATGAGCACTTAAAGTGTGACAAGCAAGCGAGCTCACCAAATTCCTTATTAAAATGTGTTATCGTCAAAATGAGCAACCCTTTCAAAAAGAATGTCCATCAAACAAACTGGATCTCACTGCATCACTCAGCATTGGCAAGGTGAACACGCACTGAGCCCTATTTTGGATGTGTAGCAAAAACAAACCTGTCATGTCTCTCATGATTTACTCTACTTACATATTTGCACCACATACACTCACATACACTACTCTACACCTCTACACTAATTAGCCCATCATAGGGCAGCAGCATGGGTGAAGTGTCCAGTTAATGTTAACATCAGACATCAGAAACAGGGGAAATGTAACCTGGAAGCAGTATAGAGAGGGTCTAGAATCTGCACTGATCCATCATCATATCTTCATCAAGCATCATATCTTCTCTTTTAAACAACACTGTTCTCATCATCAGGATGACATGTAATGATGTAATGAATCTTTAGTTTTTAGAAGCAGTGTTAATAGCTGTGAACCCACCTCAAAACAATCTCCATACAAAGTAACATACCATATTCTTTTAGTCCAGTAACATACCATATTCATTTAGTCCAGTGAACTCTATGACTGCAGCAGTAGCCTATTGGTTAGTTCCTGCAAGTCTTGGTCTAGATTTGCATGTCCAGTGACTGTGGCCCAGAGTGTTACACAAGCTGAACCGATAGAGCGACAGAAACACTGTCACCCAGAAACAATACAGTATTTTTGTCCCTCTATATACCTGTCCCAGATGTTATCGAGCAGTGGCTCGGTCTGGTTTATGTACTTCAGATCTGTTGATCTGGATTTTTCGCACACACACACACACACACACACACACACACACACACAAAATGACATAGCAGCCAATAAATCTAACACGTAAGCATATAGACATAATCCGGTGAAGAAGGAACCGCGTCGGTTGACTCACCACTGCAGCAGTGTGGTCTGGTTGATGTCCACCAACTAGATGTTTGTCCTGGCAAGGACCTTGACACTGGACATCACACGGTCCCTGATGTCCTTGTAGCCCCTGCAGATCAGAGTCCACCGCATAGTGCTCTTCCCCTGGACTCGGACGGAGTTCTGGTGGAGGTCGCAGAGCTTTGACACCACCGCTTCCACGTAGCGATTGCAGTCTGGCCACTGGGCCGGACCGCTGCTACTGCCCAGGAAACACCTGACCGAAGAAACGGAAACGTCTCACACACACACAGCGATCGGGTTGCAAACATGCAGTGTAGTGTCATTCTCAGGGAGGCAGTCTAACCCCGCCCGTCCCCGTTACCTCTTGGTGCTCTCCACACCGGGATTCCCAGCCGCTTCACGTGACCTGGGGACCTTGAACCTGCCCGTGCACTTGTTCTTGTGCCGAGGCGAAAAGATGGTGGGTCTCTGGTCGTACGGGTGCAGGTCGTCCCAGAGTTCCACCACCCGGTCCGCCTGCGCGTGAGTCAGCGGCCCCGCAGAACCGCGAAGGGAGACGAGGTATGACGCCAAGGCGTCGACCTTCGCAAAACCCTCGACGTTGTCCGGGCCGGCCGACTCCTGAGGAGAACAGAACCAAGATCGATCAGCGGTTGCCGCCCGACAGTCACCGTCCGGATGCCCAGACGGCGTCCATGTAACAGGGAAACTAGTCAACAGACAGACCAAAAGATAGCGGAAGACCGACCTCGGGATCTGTGGACTTGGGCAACGACGGAGGCGCCAAGGCAGAGGTCCCTGCAGAGGTCCCAGGCTACACCGCGACCGTCCCTGGAACCCTTCCGGCGGCAGGACGCCGGCACGGCCTTCGCCCTCCGGTGTCCCGGAACGGTGGCGGGTGGTCCTGCGGGGACTGCGGCAGTGGCGGCTGTAAGAGCACAGACGCGTGAGACACCCAGCCAGCCGCCGTGCACGGCATAAACGGTAGAACTCTACTCGCTGGTTTGAAGCCGCAGCGCCATGTCCACCGGGGCTATCGTGAGGTCGTCGCAGTCATCAACAAAGCCCTCATCCTCCCTGTCACCGTCGCTGAGGGGTTCGTCGGCCGGCTCGTGGGGATCCTGGAAATCGTCCTGAAGTGCCTTCCCCGTCTGACTGAAGAGGTACTCCACTCCGATCAGCTTGCCTGGTAAAAATTCAGACAGCGCGTGAGACGACACGGCCGGGCACGCCGTCGGCAAGTGACCAACAGCTACAGTTCAAACAAACCACCGCAAGCGTAGACACACACACACACACACACATAGTTGTGTACTTCCCTATCTGGCGACCGACCCCGATCCCCTGCTTTCCCAGGACATGCGCGCTGAGCTGGTTGAAGTACTCGCGGATGCCCCGGTCGTAGACGCGGCACTCAGCCGAGCCGGGCTCGGCAACGACGCCGACTCGGTCCTCGTTCCAGCGGGCAAGCCCTTCCAGCAGGAACGCCTGGAAGTGCAAGTCGTTCGCACTGGTACCTGTAACGAAAGAAAAGGCACGACACGAGCGGCAGTTAATTCTTACTCTCTATGGCCGCTCACGGAAAAGAAACGATTCTCCTCTGAGACGTCGGCACGTTCTCACCTGGAATAAACCTGTTCTGGTGCAGACGGAAGGACTCCAGCGACGTCGACCCCCTGGCGCGCCTGAACACGGGAAGCCTCACGCCGCCTTTCGTCAGGGACCCCGTCTGCGTGTACAGCTGCACGCCGTCCGGGTCCTGAAGGCAGGCGACGTGCTTCTTTTGGCCGTTCCAGATGTCCCAGATCCGGCTCTCGTCCAGCAGGGGCAGCCCGATGGCGTCTTTCCCCTGCGGCCTCGAGAAGGTGCGAAGGAGCTCCTCGATCAGGGCGGCGGTCTGTTCCGTGCCCCTGGTACGCCGGCGACAGTGGGTGAACAGCTGCTTCCGGGAGATTCAGGACGTCACTGTCCGACGGGCTTGGGATGCCGCCGCGGATCAGCTCGTTCCTCTTGGCGTCCTTTAACGCCCGCACGTCGTCCTCGCTCCACTCGAAGATGCACCCCGACAGACGGCCCATGAAG
>JAQMYF010000012.1:15371952-15392314 GCA_030014195.1 Neosilurus mollespiculum | reverse complement strand
CTATCTATCTATCTATCTATCTATCTATCTATCTATCTATCTATCTATCTATCTATCTATCTATCTATCTATTTCAGTGAGATTCTTGCCATTCAAAATGCCTAGATCTGCTCATTGCATAGCTGCAGGCTCACTCACTCACTCTCTCAGTTATTTGCTAAATGACTTAATATTCACTGGTTGTGGGAAGGCTGGAGCCTATCTCAGCTGGTACACCCTAACAACACACACACATGCACGCACACAACCATTCACACTCACACCTAGGGGCAATTTGTAACAGTCAAATAGCCTAATGTGAATGTTTTTGGATTGTTGGAGAAAACCGGAGTACCCGTAGCACCCCCACGCAAACACAGGGAAAACATGCAAACTCCACAAAGAAACACCCTTGCAGAGCCTGGGACTCGAACTCAAGATCTTCTTGGTGTGAGGCAGACATTTTAACCGCTACAAGAATTTCAAAGGTCTTGGCTGCCAATCGCAAATGCTTGTGGGTTGCAGAAATCACAGCTGTGCAAGTCTCAATGCAAGTCCGTCATGTGACCTCATGACTCACAAGAGTTAATGTGTGTGAAGGTCCGACACTCCATTTATTTGATAATGTATCAGTCTGTATGTCAGGAACAACATCAATGAGGTTGGATTTTAGTCATAAGCCACATGTGGATTGAACTGGAAAATAATATAATGGGTATTTCAGTTTAGTGGGTAAGTTCAGTTTAAATTAAAGTACAATTTCTGCTCATTTCTTGCTATGAATAATATTGCACACTTTACATTCATTTATGTCTGTCAGCTGAAATTATTTAGCGTAATAGTTGTCGTGAACCTAACGTTCCTCTGTATTAGCAGACTGTAGTACATCAGTCTCTGGTACTATGTTTGCTTCTTCGGAAAGTTTTCATTTCACTAAAATCTCAACACTAGTGTTAAACACAAGACTGATCAGTCAACCACTTTAATAAAGATACCCTATGTTACATATATCTATCAATTACACTGCCAGGCCAAAAATAGTCCTGCACTCTAATATTTTGTTGGAGCACCTTTAGCTTTGATCCCAGCATGTAATCTTCATGGCATTGTTGCTCCAGTTAGTCCGGTCGTGGCTCAACTACAATAATATGGCAATAAAGTGAAGTTAGTTGATGACCTGAATGTACTAAATGGTACAGGTTCTCACATCAATGGACTTTTTCTTCACTGTTGGTACAGATATAAAATAGTCTTAAATAGTGAAAGAGTGGTTCAGGGAACAGTATTTATTGGCACCCCAGAGTCCTGACATTAAAATGATCCCAACTCTGGATTGAAATAAATGTTGTGATGCCATTTAAGTTTGTAGAAACAATGCCATGGTGATTACACTTTGTAATCAAGGGTTAAGGTGGTCAAAAAAAATAAAAAATTACAGTGCAGGACTGTTTTTGGGCTGGACAGTGTATTAAACATTTATTAACGCTGTGGTTTGCATAGTTTTGTAATTAGTTGTTCTTTGGTTGACTTATTCAGAGTAAACAATACATTGATAAATAATAGAATACATTTTCTTTAAAAAAAAATCATTGGATATCTTTACTGTACAGGAAAGAAGTGACCTGAACCAAGACGTGTCCTTTTTTTTAGTGCATATTAGATAACATCTCCTGGGTAGGGCAGCAGATGGGAGTGTTAAGGCTGTGTTTGGCTTATTTCCATACTGTATATTTAGTCAGCAATTTATGTCTATAACCTTTATAATTTAGAAGATTTTGTTATCCAACATAGCATTTATGACTTAGCAAACTGATAACCATTTTATTTTTGTATTATATTTACAATGACCAACAATGGGCAGTGGTGGCTCAGTGGTTAAGACTCTGGGTTGCTGATCTGAAGGGTGGTTCAAGCCCCAGTATCAGCAAGTTACCCTTAACCCTCATTTGCTTTGTTGTATAAAAAAATGGAGGTCACTCTGGATAAGAGTGTCTGCTAAATGCTATAAATGAAATGTAACATTAAACCCAAAACCTTCATGAACAAATCCAAACCAATCTGAAACATTTACACCTCAGGGTCAGAGTTCACCTTTCAATGCATATGTGTTTGATCTACACTTGCTTTATTAACAGAAGTCAAATGATATGTTAACATTATTTATGCTTCATTAATGCAGTTCATGGTTTTTTTCAATACAGATATTAGTCAATATTGTGTGTGTGTGTGTGTGTGTGTGTGTGTGTGTTCTGGCAGGAATACACCATGACTGTGTTTCTGCGTCAGAGCTGGAGAGATGAACGCCTTTCTTACAACCACACAAACAAAACCCTGGGGTTGGACAGCCGTTTCGTAGATAAACTCTGGGTCCCAGACACGTTTATTGTCAATGCCAAATCAGCCTGGTTCCATGACGTCACCGTTGAAAACAAGCTCATACGGTTACAACCTGATGGTGTCATCCTCTACAGCAGCCGGTGTGTGTGTGTGTGTGTGTGTGTGTGTGTTGTTATCTATCGTTCATAATATATAACCATAACTTGAGTGAATTATTAATGAATAAATAAATACTAAACAGACCTATACATTTGTGATCAAAGTAAATTGCTCCAATTTCAGTTTGAATAATTTTTGGTGTGTTTAATGCTAATAGTACAGGGTGACCCAATAAAATCTCCCACATATCAGAGGTAATTATAATAAAAATTGTAAAAAAATAATCAAATTATTATTTTCACACATGAAACGTCATTCAATCCCGTTTTAAAGATGATCCTGCTCCAAATGGTGGCCATCATTGTCTATACACTCTTGGATGTGATTTCAGAAGGCTGTCATGGCTCGACGAGTCATGACGGGTGGAACAGCGGCGATCTCCTGCAGCCTTAAGGGCTTCAAGAGTTTGGGGTGGATGAGTATACACACGTGATTTAAGGTAGCACCACAGAAAAAATCACAAGGGGCGAGGTCAAAGGGAACGGGCCGCCGCCCAAAATCACTATGCGACGAGATCACCTAATCAGGAAACATCGAGTTCTTCAACAGCAAGGTGTCCAAGTTGGGGTTGGGTCACCAACGGACCTCAGCACTGCTTCTCCAGCATCACTAAGTTTCATGTGTAAAAATTATAATTTGATTCTCTTTAAACTGTTTTTGTTTATTCACCTTTGAAATGTGGGAGGGTTTTTTGGGTCACCACAATGTATGTACATTTTATTGTAGCCTGAAAATACGGTGTGAGATTTAATGGCTTATATTCAAATTCTATTTTATTTTAAGGGCAAATCCTATGAAATTCTCAGCATTTCCATGAATACAGAATCCATAGGAATAGAAGCTGTAGTAATAGCATTTTAAATTCTCATTAAAACGGTTTCCTGAAACCCTGTGCAGTTAGTCACACTTAGTGGTTTGGGTGTCTCTGTTTCTCTTTTCCAGAATCACATCCACGGTAGCCTGTGACATGGACCTCACCAAGTACCCAATGGACGAGCAGGAGTGCATGTTGGACCTTGAGAGCTGTATGTGAGAATAAATTTGGAAAGAAAGTGCGAGCGAGAGAATCTGAGATTTTGCACATGATGCAACACAGTGATTTCCCCAAAATGTTCAGAATAACACAGCAGGCAGTGGAACTGGCTTTAACTCCATATAAATATATTACTACAAAAAAATGTTATTCTTTCACTCATTCATTGGCTGAACCGCTTATTCCTACTTGGGTTGCCAGGTGGCAATTCTGGGCAAAGTTGGGGTACACCCTAAACAGCTTGTCAGTCCATTGCAAGGCCAGTACAAATACACAACCATTCACACCTACGCTTGCATCTAGGTACAATTTGGAACAGCCAGTGAGCCTAATGTTCATGTCTTTGGACTGTGGAAGGAAACCGGAGTTCCTGAAGGAAACCTACACAAGCAAAACCCAGGACATTTTTGCTGTAAGGCGGATGTGCTAACCACTACACAACCGTGCCACTCATATACATTTATACATTTACTGCAAAATAGGGCAGCGCGATGGTGTAGTGGTTAGCACTTCGAGTCCCAGGCTCAGGAATTTCTCTCTGAAGTTTGCATGTTCTCCCTGTGCTTGTGTGGGTTTCCTCCCATAGTCCAAAGATATGCACATTAGGATAATTGTCTGTTCCAAATTGCCTTTAGATATGAGTGTGAATTGGTGTGTGTGTGTGTGTGTGTGTGTGTGTGTGTGTGTGTGTGTGTGCGTGCGTGTGTGTGTGCGTGCGTGTGTGTGTGCGTGCGAGTGTGTGTGTTGCCCTGCAAGGCTGTGGAGAGCTGTTCAGGGTGTATCCCGCCCTATGCCCAGTGTCAGCTGAGATAAGCTCCAGTGATTCAGCAAATGAGTCAGTAAACGTAAAGTATCAGTTGCATATTTTGGAGTAATAAGTTTTCACATGTATATTAAAAAAGAAATTACCCAGATATAAATGTTAGGTAACTAGTCTGTTAATGTTATGAATGGCATGCCTGCAAGCTAAGTTACATGGCATTTATACACAGAACATTAGCCAGGTCACTATCTAGCATTCAATAGTAAACAATAGTCGGTTTTCTGATTTATATGTATATGGGAAATTTTATATTATATGGGAATTTTACAGTAGATAGCAATTTTATAGTTGATGGGAATTTTTTAGTAGATGGGAATTTTACAGTACATGGGAATTTTATAATAAATTAGAATTTTATAGTATTTGGGAATTTTACAGTACATGGGAATTTTATAATAAATGAGAATTTTATAGTATTTGGGAATTTTACAGTATATGGTAATTTTATAATAAATGAGAATTTTATAATATTTGGGAATTTTACAGTATATGGTAATTTTATAATAAATGAGAATATTATAGTATTTGGGAATTTTACAGTATATGGTAATTTTGTAGATGGGAATTTTATAGTAGATGGGAATTTTACAGTATATGGGAATTTTATAGTAGATGGCAATTTTATAATAAATGGGAATTTTATAGTGTATGGGAATTTTATAGTATATGGGGATTTTATAATAAATGAGAATTTTATAGTATTTGGGAATTTTACAGTATATGGTAATTTTGTAGATGGGAATTTTTTAGTAGATGGGAATTTTACAGTACATGGGAATTTTATAGTAGATGCCAATTTTATAATAAATGGGAATTTTATAGTATATGGGAATTTTACAGTGTATGGGAATTTTACAGTATATGGGAATTTTATAGTAAATGGGAATTTTATAATAAATGGGAATTTTATAGTATATGGGGATTTTATAGTTTGGCCCTAGTTTTTGTTAGAGAACATGCCTAAACAAATAGCATCACAAAGTCATAAAAGATCAAAGAGCTATTAAAATCTACCAATTATAAAAATCAAGAAACTAAAGGTAACTCTGAATGAGCTGCAGAAATCTATAGCATCCTTGGCCTTCATGGTGCTGTTTGTTTAGGCGGCCTTCCAGGAGCAGATGTATTTATATTGCGATCACCTGACATAATGATTTATTTATGTTTATGTGTTTTATGTGTCTTTTGATGGCAAATGAGGGAAACTTTATGACATAGAAATAAAATAAAAGAAATAACATACAGTTCAGTTCCAGGTTGTAACACTACAAAATGTGCAAATGTTTACAGAGGGTAAACACTAAATCCAGAGTGTCAGATAAAGATTACAGCGAAATTTTATTATGTTCTAAATATCTGATTCAAGGTTACGACATTAGCACTCCTGTCTTATTACTCTGAATTTCTGGTTCTGCAGATGGCTACTCTTCAGAGGACATCATTTATTACTGGTCGGACAGTCAGAAACTTATTCATGGCCTGGACAAACTGGAGCTGTCCCAGTTCACTATCACAGACTACCGATTTATCACTGAGATGATGAACTTTAAATCAGGTGAGTCAGAATGAGGTATACTCACTCACTCAACCACTTATTTGCAGAACCACCTAAACTGATTAGGGTCACGGGGAGGCTGGAGCCTATCTCAGCTGACAGTGGGCAAAGGCAGGGTACATCCTGAACAGCTCACCAGACCATCACAGGGCCAGCACACACACAGCCATTCACACACCTAGGGGCAATCTGGAACAATCACTCGTTCACTCACTCATTTGCCGAACCACTGAATCCTTTATTAAGGTTGTAGGGAGGCTGGAGCCTATCTCAGGCGACACTGGGTAAAGAGGGGTACCATCTTAACAGTTCGCCAGGCCATTGCAGAGCCAACACATACACACAACTATTCACATTCACACCTAGGGGAAATTTGGAACAGCCAATTAGCCTAATGTGCATATCTTTGCAATGTGGGAGGAAACCGGAGTACCCGGAGGAAACCCATGCAAGCACAGTGAGAACATGCAAACTCCGCACAGAAACACCCCACCTTGGGACTCGAACCCAGGATCTTGTTGCTGTGAGGCAGACATACTAACCACTACAACACCCCTATATAAGTGTATAATGTATGTAATTTAAATTTGAGTTTATAGGAATAAACCCCTCTATAACAATTTCTGTAAACACCTTTTAAGGACATTTCTTGTTTACAACCAAAGTTATGAATGAATTATGCGGTAACTCATGGTTTTGTTTTTTAACTGTTTATTATTTAAAACAGCTGGGCGATTCCCTCGGCTCAGTTTGCACTTCCGGTTGAGACGGAATCGAGGAGTGTACATAATCCAGTCCTACATGCCCTCTATCCTGCTTGTTGCCATGTCCTGGGTGTCTTTCTGGATCAGCCAATCAGCTGTGCCAGCAAGAGTAACACTAGGTGTGTCACTAGATTTGATATATTGAGATTTATTACCAGATTTTACATGTAATTATCAGATTTGACTCAGATATAGTAGACTAGTGATGTGAAATCTTGCAGTAATGTTTTTGTTACAAAAGTGGCCTATTATACAACAGCACTGTTGAAGTTTGGTTGGTTGGGGGGGTGTTGATTATTATCAGTATTATAATCTGTGACAGTAGTGCAGCTTGAGTTATTTTAAAGTGCTCTTTCAAGTGCATGATTATTTCTTTCGTAAAAGCTAATTGACTTGATCTAGGTCTAATAATAAATAGATAAAATAATGTAATGGTACTGAACAAGGAAAGCTATTGTTACTTCTGCCAGGAGGTTATGTTTTTTTCACCTGTATTAGTTTGTCTGTTTGTTTGTTTGTGCGCAGTATAACTCAAAAAGTTATTCACGGATTTGGATAATTGTTTTTGTAGAGTAGGGTGTGGTAGAAGTAGCAAACCATTAAATTTTGGAGGTGCCACATCATAATTAATAATATAATATAATATAATATAATATAATATGATATAATATAATGTTATGTTATGTTATGTTATTATTATATTATAGTACATATTATTATAATATAATATGAGATAATAATAATAATGTACATTTACATGTAAGGTATGTTAATATGTTAATGGTTGTACTGTATATTAATACAATTTTACCTTTGACCTCAGGAATCACGACCGTGTTGACCATGACAACGCTGATGGTGAGCGCCCGCTCCTCATTGCCTCGTGCTTCTGCCATAAAAGCCCTGGATGTATATTTCTGGATCTGCTATGTATTTGTGTTTGCTGCTCTGATTGAGTATGCCTTCGCTCACTATAACGCTGACTACAGCAAGAAAGAGAAAGCCAAGGTTAAAGTGAACAAGACTGCAGAGGTGAGATAAACCGACAGTAATGTCAAGTTAACTTTCCTGTGGATTATCAAGTTGATTTCTTGGGCCTGAGCTAGAATAGAGTTTAATAACTGAACACGACTTGTGTGAATAAAATTATGTTAATATGTAGATTTCTTTTTTTTAATAGTGAAGATTGGGTGGTACAGTGCCGTAATAGCACGTCCACCTCACAGCAAGAAGGTCCCGAGCTCAGGTGTTTCTGTGTGCAGTTTGCATGTTCTTCCTATGCTTGCATGGGTTTCCTCTGGGTACTCCGGTTTCCTCCAAAAGTCTAAAGACACACATTAGGCTGATTTGCTGTTCTGAATTGCCCCTAGGTGTGAATGTGAGTGTGAATGGTTGTATGTCTGTGTTGGCCCTGCAATGGTCTGGTGAGCTGTTCAGCGTAAACCCTGCCTTCGCCCTGTGTCGGCTGAAATAGGCGCCACCCTCCCTTCGACCCTAATAAGATCAGGCAGTTAATAATAGACTAATAAAGATAGACATTGGTCATAAAGCAGCTTTACCGAAATCCATATATTGATTATTTACATTCCTAATGAGCAATCTAGAGGTGACACTGACAAGGAAAAACTTGAGATTACATGAGAAAGAGAGCAGACAGCAGTTAATTGGGATCTCATTTTCTGCTGAGCCCTACTGGATGGTGCAATAATGAACCCAACAGTATACTGTAATGTCAAGATCACTGAGAGTATTTAAAGGATTTCCGTATCAACATCACTGTGATTTATCTCCTTACAGTTTTTATCTTTGGGCAGCATGGTGGCGTAGAAGATCTTGGGTTCAAGTCCCAGGCTCGGTGAGGGTGTGTTTGTGTGTGTGGACTTTGCATGTTCTCTCCATGCTTGCATGGCTTACCTCCGGATTCTCCGGTTTCCTTTCACAGTCCAAAGACATGCACATTAGGCTACCTGCCTGTTCCAGATTGCCCCTAGGTGTGTGAGTGAGTGTGAACGGTTGTGTGTATGTGTTGGCCCTGTGATGGTCTAGCAAGCTGTTGGAACAGCCATTAAGCCTAATGGGCATGTCTTTGGTCTCTGGGAGGAAACTGGAGTACCTAGAGGAAACCCTCACAAGCCCAGGGAGAAATGCATACTCCACACAGTAATGCCCAAGACCTTCTTGCTATGAGGCAGATGTGGTAACCGCTACGCCACCTTGCCACCCTATTTATGTGTATATATGAAAGTAACATACAGGAATATTTTTTATGCTTATTTTGCAGTCCATGGTGAAGAATGGAAAGCAGGCCATGGTTCTCTTCTCACTGTCAGTGACAGGTATGAATCAAGGCCTTGTGCTCTCCAACCGTCAGAACCGTGCCCAGCGTCAAACTGAGACACCCGTAGAGCCTCTGGAAGAGGCAGAAACAGCTAAGCAAGAGAGCATTGAGGAGAGAAAGTGCTGCAAGTGTAAACCCATAGACGCTGACACAATCGACATCTATGCCCGTGCAGTCTTCCCGTTCACTTTCGCTGTGGTCAACGTCATCTACTGGGTGGCGTATACCATGTGACATAAAGATGATAAGTCACAGGAAATCGTAAGATTTTTATATTATGGGATGATCATGATTGTCAAACGAAGACTCAGATTGTTGAATCCTTATGATTCAACTCAGACTGCTTAGGTTATTGTGTGGCTCGACATCTGATAAAGCCAGGTGTTTCCAGGTATTTGGTAAGGAAGCTCTTTTCCTAAAGGGGATATGAGGAATATGAGGAATCCCTGCAAAGGCTGCTGATTGTCTCGCCTCTGCAACAATACATAGCCTTGGTTTCTCTTTATGTGTTACTATTTTAATATATTAGATATTATTTTGTGAAATTTGATTGCAGTTTTTCATCAGACACCTAGGATGAAACCATAGAACATAACTGCTTGGCTGCTGATTTTGCCCCCAGTATTTATTGGGTTTTTTTTTTTTTTTTTTTTTTTTTCTTCTTTTATTCTGCCATGGTTTTACAAATCCGGCCTTTTCTGGGCTTCGAAATATTTTAACATAGTAATTAATAAGGTAATTAATCAAGACAAATAAATAAAACTTTGGACAAGTCATAAAAGGGGGCGGCTCTATGTTCCGACAGCCCATTGGTCCAACAGCCCTACTCATATAAGATGGGCACCCTAAAGAAAAGGGAAAAAAGAGATCTTTATTGTCAACTGTTGCATGAACGATGAAAATCAGCTTAGCTGCTCTCTGTTTGGCAGCAATTATAAAAGTGCACAAAAGACAACTAAGCTATATACACAAAGCCATATATGTACATACACATACACACACATATAGACACATATGCATACATAAATCTTATATATATGCAAACACATACATACATACTACTCAGTTCAGTTGGGTTAGGGTTGGGTTTATGGTTAGGGTTGGGCTAGGGCTAGGGCTGTTGGAATATAGGGCTGTAACCGAATGAAGGAATCATTTAAATAATTTCATTAAACTGTGACAATTTTATTCACAATGCCTACTTGCATGTTGATATATTTATAATGGGACTTTAGGTAGCTGAACTCTAAACTTATCACAAACCAAATGTATTTCTATACAAAAGTTTGGGTTTTAAAATGGCCACAAGATATTAAAAATAAACTGCCGCCCTGAACAAGTAAAGGATGGAGAGGAATTTATTTCTAGCTTTATTCAATAATTCACTCATTTTTGTTTATAGATATTTTTCTTTTAAAGGCTACAAATAATTAAATGATAAGATTAAAGAGAAAATTGTATAGAGTTTATATAGAGGCGATGATTGCTGCAATAAATTGAAAGTGATAAAAGAAACTAAATGTGTGATTTACTTCAGCATGCCACATATTTTACAGTTACAGCATTTGGCAGATGTTTTTACCCAGAGCAACTTATCAGCTAAACAACTGAGAGTGTGAGGGTTAATGGCCCCACAGTGGTAGCTTGGCAGTAATGGGAATTGACCAGCTGAATTCAGATCACTGACCCAGAGTTCAAGTGGTAAGAAGCAGAAGAAGGGGTACGATTTCAAGAGAAATAAAAAAGATGGTGATGTTTACTAATATCATGGCGCCCGGTGCAGGGGGTCATTAACACTCGCGTACAAGAGTAAACAAAATGCTTCAGAAAGACATTTTGGATCTAATTTAATTTTATTTCCCAGAGATACCACTGTATTTCATCTTTATTTAATATACCTGGGAAGTGAATGGAGCCCCTTTAAATGATCTCTGCTAATCTTCAGTGATCGTATGTGTCTCCAGGGGAAATAGAAATCCAGCGTCTCTAGGCATGGAAGCCAAAGACTGGAATGCCTCAAGAAGCATCATCATGGCTACATGCAGCCTTCTGCAGTGATACCGTAGATGCTGTTCTTGGGTCACAGGATTCATTCGTTCATTCATTTTCTAAGCCAACTTAATCCTAATTAGGGTCGCAGGGAGGCTGACGTCCATCTCAGCCTCTGCTTTTGGTCCTCAAAGTATAAAACATGGTTAATGATAGATAGGAAAGGGTTCTTGTATTATACCATGTCAGCAGACCAAAGAAAGCACAACTCACTCACTATAAGCTCTTGCCTATAGTGGTTGGCCTTATCTCTACAGAAAAGACATTATACTGCACCATGCCTCACTCACCTGGCCTGTGTACATCATAGCGCCTGAGGGTCAGGTGGCAAAGAGGTTGGAGGTCTTGCAGACCTATCGCTTCACAATCTGGCACTGCGCAGGGTGTCTACATGCCAATACCGATGCCCTGTTCCAGTGACTTTGTACTGAGGAAGCCTGCAGGTACTGTGAGCATTGGGATGCCAAAAAGGTCCAAACGTCAGAGACAAAGTGTGCGGTGACAACAGCAAAATAAATGGTGAGGCTGTGGAGATGGGGTCAGAAAGGGTCTTTCATCTATATCTTGGGATGGCCACTGAGTCGTACATGTTCCTGTGGAAAAACCTGACACTGTGTGGTGAACTTTTGAGTTGTGCACATATTTTGGATCTCATGAAGACAGGCTGGAGCACAATGGGGCACCTATGAGAAGGTGTATGGAAGGGTGTTTGGTGTCTGAGTCGGAAAGGCTGTCAAGCAAATGTAAAGTTGTGATGTCTTTTTCTTTTATTTTATATATATATACTCACTGTAAGTAATCAGCATGAACTCTTTAATTGAAATTAAAGTGCTAATTTCACAACCTCACTCAAAACAACAGAAAATGGGTGAGCCCACTTGTGCTTGTCGCCATCATAAAAGCACTAACTGTGTTTTGACAAGACAAATTAAAAAAAAAGACCACAGGGGTCCAAATTCTCCTGCAGGTAGGACGATTTGATAATATTTGTCAAAAGCTAGTTTTACTACTTTATTGCAAGTTACCTTCCTCATAGTTTTTGCTGGTACTCATTTATACTACTGGGTGGACAGAGGCACACTTGTGGCTAAGACCTTGCCCAGGGTCCTAACATGAAATACGAACCCACAACCTTTTGATCATGACCCCGGCACCCTACTCATCACACCACCGGTCCCATGTATATGTAATGCATGAGGGTTATGCTGAAAAAGAAGGACAGCCAATTTAACATTTAACAATTCCAATATATAAAATGTGACCTTGAGACATTTAAACAAGGTCAAGGTGACCCATACACAATCCTATTATTATCCTAACTATTTGCCCCTGAGGGGGACCCAAACACCAAATTTGGTAAATCTCCTTTCTAAGTTATCGTACTAAGTTGGACGAATGGACAAACAGACAGAACTTTTGTGACCGAAAAACCCACGTACACCTGGTGACCGAATGATTGTAAAACACTCACTCGCTCATTTGCTGAACCACTTAATCTTCTACGGTTGTAGGGCACCTGAAACCTATTTCGGCCGACTCGTGGCAGCATCAGGGTACAGCCTGAATAGCTCACCACAACATCGCAAGGCAAACACACACACAACCATTCACATTGTAACCAGATGAAACCCACCCAAGCACAGTAAGAACATGCAAATTCCACTCAGAAACACCGTCGCCAAGCCCAGGACTCAAACCCAGGACCTTTTTGCGGTGAGGTGGACGTGCTAACCACTACGCCACTGTGCCGCCGATTGAACTAAACTATTGAACCCTGCGATGGTCTGGCAAACTGTTCAGGGTGTACCCTGCCTTTGCCCAGTGTCAGCTGAGTTAGGCACCAGCCTACCCACGACCCTAGTAGGATTAAGTGGTTCAGCAAATGAGTGAGTGAGAGTAAGTAGTACAATAAAAAGGGTTCTGCCACCAAAAGGCGGTGAAATGGTGCCATCTACTGGATATAGGATCACATCATCTGAAGACTCATACATAGGGCTGGATCAAGTTATGAGAAATGCAGAGTGATTAGGAACATACTTTCAATACTTTCTGAACCACTTAATCCTATATTAAGCCAGCTCGCCAGGTCATTGCAGGGCTTATTCATTCATTCATTCATTCATTTCTTTATATTTAATGATGTCCAGTTAGTAATTCCCAGTGTTCCCAGTGTCAGTGGCACATGGTAGTAGAGGGGTGATGATTTGAGCTTGTTTTGCCCTTTTGCCTGATTTGCCCCCTTTTTTTTTTTTTGCCAAAGTTAATGATAAACTTCATTATTATTCCAGCATAATCTTGAGCCAGAGTGGAAGGTTCTGGGTTTATGTATTGGGTTTGAGTTTTGGGCTTGGGTGTTTCTGTGTGAAGTTTGCATGTCCTCCAATGCTTGCGTGGGTTTCCTCCAGGTACTCCGGTTTTCTCCCACAGTCCAAAAACATGTACATTAGGCTAACCGGCTGTTCCAAATTGCCCCTATGTGTGAGTGTGAATGGTTTTGTGGGTGTGTTTGCCCTGGAATGGTCTGGCGACCTGTTTAGGGTGTACCCCAGGCTCCAGCCTCCCTGGGACCCTAAGAGGTTTAAGCAGTATAGCGATTGAGTGGGTGATGAGTAATCTTGAAACAAATGTGAAACCATCTGTTCAGCAGCTTAAGCCGGGGTGGAATTGGGTCATTCAGTAGGACCAAGTCAATCTGGCTAAAAAAGGAAAAAAAAAATCAAGGTGTTGGAATACCCCAGTCAAAAAAGTTCATTTTGTGATGGGACGTTTAGAGAGTTGTGCATAAATAAAGTCCCTCAAACATCAGACAACTTAAGTGCATTAAACAGTGTTTTAAACAAGAGTGGACAAAATAAAATTCCCAAAACAGTTGCAGATAAACTCCTAGAGGTTTGAGCTGAAAGTAGTTTTGTATGGTCAGCACCGTGGTGTAGTAGTTAGTAAGTCCTCCTCACAGCAAGAAGTCCCTGGGTTCGAGTCCTGGGCTCGGCGAGAGTGTTTCTGTGTGCAGTTTGCATGTTCTTCCCATACTTGAGTGGATTTTCTGCAGAGAGGAATATTCCAGTTTCCTCCCACAGTCCAAAGACATGCACGTTAAGCTCATTGACTGTTCCAGTGTGTGTGAGTGTAAATGGTTGTGTATGTGATGCCCTGTGGTGGCCTGTTGAGCTGTTCAGCGTGCACACCGTCTTCCCCCAGTGTCGGCTGAGATAGGCTCCAGCCTCCCTGTGACCATAGAGGATTAATCGGTTCGGCAAAAGAATGAAGAGTGATGAAATTTGATTAATAAAGTTGATTGAGTAAATATGGGTGCAATTACTTTTTCACAAAGGGCCAACTGGTGTTAAATACAGTTAAATGTTTCACATATGAGCTCTTCATCACTTACATCAAATAACCAATAAAGTGTGAACATAATCCTTATCGCTCGACACAAGATTGGTGTCGCATGGAGAGTGTATTCCTGCCTACTGCCCAGTGGCCCAGGGATAGGCTCCAGGTCCACTCTAACCCTACTAAAGCAGGTACTGAGGGTAAACGAATGAAGGAAGGATAGAAGGAAGGAAAGAAGGAAGGAATAACCCCCTGGTCTGTGTGAAAACATCATTTGTCCAGCAGATGGCGGTATATTCTTTACAGTTATGAGGTAATCCGACACACATACTGCTTTGCCTTTGATATGGAAAATCATCCTAATCTGTCATCCATTCAGCCATCCATTATCTATACCATTTATCCATCAGGGGAGGCTGTAGTCAATCCCATCTGATTTTAGGTGAGAGAAGAAGTGGGCTTATATCCTGAAAAGGTCGCCAGTTAATTGTCGGGCTTCGTTATCCTTGATTACTGTCTTATTACAATATTTTTTGCATTGAATTAAAAATAAAAAGTTATAACTAACCTTTCATTCATTCATTCATTCATTTTCTGAACCGCTTAATCCTAATTAGGGTCGCGGGGAGGCTGGCGTCCATCTCAGCCGACTCTGGGCGAGGGCAGAGTACACCCTGGACAGCTTGCCAGGCCATCCCAGTAACTAGCCTTTCAACCTTACAAATATACAGTCCACCTATACGTCAACATAAAACTATCAAAGCATTTCATTAGAAAATAAATTATTATTATTAATTATTATCAATATTATTATTATTATTATTATTATTATTATTATTGTTATTATATGGATTAATTGGGCGGCACAGTGGCGTACTTGTTTGCACATCCGCCTCACAGCAAGAAGGCCTGGGTTGGATTCCGGGTCTCTGTGTAGAGTTTGCATGTTCTCCCTGTGCTTGCGTGGGTTTCCTCCCACAGTCCAAAAACATGCACACTATATTAATTGGTGGTTCCAAACTACCCCTAGGTGTGGGTGTGTGTAAATGGTTGTGTGTTGGCCCTGCGATGGTCTGGCGAGCTGTCCAAGGTTTAACCTGCCCTTGCCCAGAGTCTGTTGAGATGGGCGCCAGCCTCCCTGCGACCCTGATTAGGAATAAGCGTCTTAGAAAATGAATGATTGAATGAATGTGGATTAATTAGCTGTTTTGTTATTTAACACAGATTGTACAAATTACCTAGCTACACATTAGAGAAAAATAAATAAATATTTGCATTACACTATGTATAAGCCTTTAAATTCTGAGCACCGATTAAAATAAAAAAGAACCGTAAAGAACACGTCTGCCTCACAGCAAGAAGGTCTTGGGTTCGAGATCTGGGCTTGACGAGGACATTTCTGTGTGGAGTTTGCATGTTCTCCCCGTGCTTGCGTGGATTTCCTCCGACAGTACAAAGACATACACTTCCTCACTCATCACTCATTTTCCGAAACCTTTACTCTTAGTGTTGCAGGGAGGATGGAGCCTATCTCAACCAACACTGAGCAAAGGCGGGGTACACCATGAATAGTCCGTCAGACCACTGCAGGGCAACTCACACCTAGGGAAAATTTGGAAAATCCTATTATCCTAATGTGCATGGCTTTGGACTGTGGGAGGAAACCGGAGTACCTGGAGGAAACCCACACAGGCACATGGAGAATGTGCACACTCCTCACAGATACACCCAAGCCCGGGAATCAAACCCAGAACTTTCTTGCTGTGAGGCGGTTGTGCTAACCACTACGCCGCCGTGTCACCCCAAACACATGCACATTAGGCTAACTGGCTGTTCCAAATTGCCCCGAGGTATGAATGTGATTGTGGATGATAGACCTGAGACTCTATTAGGATTAAGCGGTTCAGCAAATGAGAGGTGATGTTGAACTCATGTCACTTTAAGGACAAAATATGCATCATGGAGTAAATAAACTGTTGTACGATAAATAATATTAAATTTAAATGTTTCCCTCTCAGAATCTCTTATTGACCAAAACCAGGAAATAAACTGGACACAGTTACAACACAGTTACAAAAACCTGAACAAACAAGCAAATACATGAGTGGAAAAAAAATATTTTGTGAGGCCAAAATAAAAACATCTGGACCGTAACATGCATCCTGGTTTCTCATTGTGTTGGTCATGTGATGCGGCTGAGACAGGATATCCTGCTGCTGAAATAGCCAACACATCCCTACCCTGACCTGATGATCCACCCCTGAACCCTGTTCCCAGACCAGCTTTATCTGAGTTTATCCTGAGCTTTAAGTGAAAAAAAGGTCAAAAATACTTATCTTAGATCGGTGTAGAGCAGAATTACACGTCCTGTCTACAACACTTCCTGCCTTACAACTCAGTCCAAATTACAGGTGGGCCAGAGCAGCTTGGTGTACAACCCACACTTATATTTACAAAGAAACAGAAAAATGGTTTATTAAAATAAAAAGAACAAAATCACATGGATCAGTTCACAATTAAACAACTAAAGAAGAATAGAGCATATATTCTCAAAAGTATTATTTAATACTAAATACTATAGTATTATATAATAATAACATATAATAACATAGTATTGAGGGGCAGCCGTAGCCTAATTGTTAGAGAAGCAGCTTTGGGACCAAAAGGTCGCTGGTTTGATTCCTAAGCCAGTAGGAAAAATACGTGGCCCGAGGTGGGGGGCTCCCTTCCTCCACCTTCATGGCTGAAGTGCCTTTGAGCAAGGCACCCAACCCCCAGCTGCTCTCCCCAATGTGTGAGGCAGCCCACCGTGTGTGTGTGTGCTCACTTTGGATGGATTAAATGCAGGGGTAATAATTTTCCTTGTGGGATTAATACAGTATAGAAATAATAATAATAATAATAATTGGAAATTAAACTAACAGTATTTGTGCATTGTCCAGATTTGTACAGCATTAAAACAAAAAGACGTGTCAGTACTTTATGTCCACTTATGCTTTAAAAGTTTTTATAATCATTATTTAAACATCCTGATATAACCCACTAATATAAGATTAAGTGGTTGGGCTATCACCCACTTACTCATTTGCCCAGCTGCTTAATTCTCCTAGGGTCCTGGGAAGGCTGGAGCCTATCTCAGCCAACACTGGGAGAAGGCATGGTACACCCTGAACAGCATTCCATTCACATTCAGGAGCAATTTGGACCACCCAGTTAGCCTGATGTGCATGTCTTTGGACTGTGGGAAGAAACTGGAGTACCCGGTGGAAACCCACACAAGCATGGGGAGACATGCAAACTCCACACAGAAAAGCCTGAGCCTGGGACTCAAACCCAGGACCTTCTTGCTGTGAGGCAAATGTGCTAACACACTACGCTGACCATGTTGTGCCATATTTTTAATGTACAAATGAGTTTTACACATCAATACAACAGTGATGTTTAAACTATGGTCATTTTAGCATTTTTGAAACTGACTGCGGTGGCATATGGTTTGGGTGCATTTCAATCTTTCCTTCCAATTAAAAAGTGATTTCTGCTCATGAAAAGACAGTCTGTATGTCTGTGAATTTGTCCTGAGGGCAAACACTTGAGCTATGTGAGGGCCACAGAGAATAGACCCCCATGACGTCTACTCAAAGGAAGGGTAATATGCCTTGTGAGAGGTTGGCCTCATTATCTTCTCTGTCTATATCTGCCATTATTAACATAAATGATCATTCAGATGTCTGGGACCTTGATGGAGCTCCACTGGGTGTGTCATCAGTTAAAACACACACACACACACACACACACACACACACACACACGGGCAAGTGCCATATGGAAAGATTACAGCTCGCTCACTTACTCTCACTCATTGGCAAACTGCTTACTCCTATTAGGGTCACAGGGAGGCTGGAATCTATTTCTGCTTACTATTGGTAAAGGCGGGGTACACCCTGAACAGCTCGCCAGACCATCGCAGGGCCAACACACACACAGCCATTCACACTTACACAGGAAACACAGGCAAGCACAAAGATAACATGCAAACTCCACACAGAAACGGCCTTGCCAAGCCCGGGACTCGAATCCAGGACCTTCTTGAGAAGTACAATAGTGGGAAACCAAATCTATGTATTAACCGAATATCTTAAATCTTGTCTCTCCCTTTCGTTCTCCCACGCCTCTCATCTATCCGTCCCCTTCACTTTAGCACTTCCTCGTTCTTTTTTTCTGGCCTTTTCTGATAACGAGTTTACCCCCATGTGTTTGCATTTATGCTTCCTCTCATTTCCTTTCACTGAACTGTTTGTGTTCATTTGCTGATGAGTCAAGTTTAAAGTTCACCTATAAATGTAAGCAGATAAAAAAAAGTCCATGAAGCAGATTTCTGCACTCCAGTCGTTCAGCTCTCAAGGACCTCATGAGAATCTGGCGCTCACGCTATACATCTGGTGTGTTTTGCATTATTAAGAAGGAGCAGTATATTTTCTAGCAATTGATTTCCCTAAGGTACATCAAGCATATGTTTGCACGATAGGACTGTATGAAGGACCACAATCCTTTTTAATATATATAGAATACATTATACATTATTTTACAATAAATGTGAGTATTTAAACAAAAGCATATATTCTTCATGTTTATTTAGTAAGCAATCTAAATTTGACATGAACCCAAAGGGTCATAATTACTTGTTTCATATATATTGCAGAGTTTATTCTCCCAGAAATTTATGTAAGACTGAATTAAAGGCCGGTATCACGGTGGCGTGGCGGTTAGTACGTCCACTTCACAGCAAAAAAGGTGCTGGGGTCGATTGGTGGGCTCGGTGACGGCCTTTCTGTGTGGAGTTTGCATGTTCTCCTCTTTCTTGCACAGGTTTCCTCCAGGTAATAAGGTTTCCTCCTACAGTCCAAAGACATGCACATGAGGCTAATTGGCTGTTCCAAATTGCCCTTAGGTGTAAATGTGAATAGTTGTTTGTGTGTTGGCCCTGCGATGGCCTGGTGAGCTGTTCAGAGTGAACCCTGCCTTCACCCAGAGTCGGCTGAGATAGGAGCCTTTATCTTATCCTTTGCTTTACTTGGTATGGAGCAACTGTGTGCACGCAATTTCCTCCGGGGTCAATAATGCATTCTGATTCTGATTCTGAATACGAGAACAGCATACAGCAGCACAGGGTGGCATGGTGATGTAGTGGATAGCATATCCACTTCACAGCAAGAAGGTCCTGGGTTCAAGTCCCGAGCTGAGCGAGGTCGTTTCTGTGTGGAGTTTGCATGTTCTCCCTGTGCTTGTATGGGTTTCCTTCAGATACACCTGTTTTCTCCCACAGTCTAAAAACACACACATTAGGCTAACTGACTGTTCCAAATTGCCCCTAGGTGTGAGTGTATGAATGGTTGTGTGTGTGAGTCCTGTGACGCTACTGTGGCGAGCTGTTCAGGGTGTACACCGCCTCCACCCAGTGTTGGCTGAGATAGGCTCCAGCTTGCCAGCAACCCTAAGAGAATGAACATGTTTGGCAAATGAATATATGAATGAATCCACGGGTTGCTCAGTGGTTGCCTAAATAGCCACCTAAAGTAAATCATCCTTGACTAGAAGGAAATGCATGGAAAATATGTTGCCCATATTGGTGGCGTAGTGGTTAGCACGTCCACCTCACAACAAAAAGTCTCTTATTAGATTTATTTTAATGCTTACCATCTTTGTAATCAAAGCCAAGACATATTGTCTTACCATTTTATTAATTAGGTAATTTATTTAATTTTTATTTTTGAATTGTCTCTTGCCACATGTTATATTGTATGACATTTATTAACAGAGAAAAAAGAAATCACTGCATCTTGATCTTTGTCAGGTGCTTATCAGATACATGGCAAATCTGGCCATCTCAGAGGTGTGAAGTACACACAGGTGATTTGCATGCTCACCCAGGTCCGTTGACAGTGGAATGGCTGATTGCCCAACGTTACAGGGTGCCCTCATGTCTGCCTTCCTT
>JAQMYF010000012.1:15300140-15311824 GCA_030014195.1 Neosilurus mollespiculum | reverse complement strand
AGAACAGTGCTCGATACGTCGAAGTAGAGCTAAATATATTGTATGTGGGAAAAATAACAGTACTACAATTTCATCCCAGGGTTGAAGTTGTAGTATTGTTATATATTTATATATATAGATATATATATTAGGGGTGCTGGAAAAAAAATCGATTCACGTCTGAATCGCGATTCTTATTTATTATCATTCTGAATCGATCCAAATTTTCAAAAATCGATTTTTAAGAGCATGTTTTTTCGAGCATTTCCAACTTTACTCACAGCGCGTACCGTTTTTCCAGACACGGCCCCCCGTCGTGAATTGTTCCAGTGAGTGGCGGCTCCAGAACTAGCTTTTAGCTTAGCTTTGACATGGATAAGAAAAAATAAATACAGCCAGCGTCGTCTTCCCTCAAGGCAAATGCTTGCACTTCAGATTTTACAATTTCCGGGTAAGAAGGAGCTTGACATGACATGTGCGGTGAGCAAAATATAAGTCAAGTATTTCGGAAACACTTAAAGTCCCCAAGCCCACATCTTATGCCATCACCTGGAGCTAAAAGAACCGGAGAAGCAGCACGACCAACTCCTGACCAACGCACACTCCATCACTTCACTAAACTCCCAACCAACTTTGAACGAGCAAAGCGTATCAGTACATCTACAGTACATTTCGTGGGTTTCCTCTGGGTATTCCAGTTTCCTCAGACATTAGGCTAATTGGCTGTTCCAAATTGCCGTAGGTGTGAGTGTGAATAGTTGTATGTGTTGGCCCTGAGATAGACTGGTGTAGTTCAAGGTGTTCCTTGACCCAGAGTCGGCTGAGATAGGCTTTAGCCTTCCTGTGAAAATGAATAAATGAATGAAAAAACATTACCTACCTATTTTTTTAAAGGAAATCTTACCAGTATGAGGTGGGCGCCAGCCTCCCCGCGACCCTAATTAGGATTAATTGGTTCAGAAAATGAATGAATGAATGATCTTACCAGCATGTATATATAGAAAGAGTATTAACATGGCAAGAATTAAGAATAGAATCATCTATTCTCTGTAAAAGGGAGTATTTCTGTTAGCTGTAGACATTCCTTGTCGTGTTTCCTGTCTCATTAAAATCAGAGACATGAACTGTGCAGTCCGTTATAGTCTACAAGACCCAACGTGAAATATAGTGCTGTGAGGTGTAGCAGTAGTTTTGCTGAGTAGAAGGATTCACCCTCTTTTACATGCCTCAAAGTGTGTTGAAGTCAAATAAACAGACACGCAGTATCAGCAAAGTGCAGATTGCATCATGCTTGTGTAACTGAAAGTGTACTATATTTACTGAGTTCATCCCTTTTGTTCAAGAATGCATTCTGTAAGGAATAAAACATGGTGAAGCCTGCTGTAAATCCAGTACAGTTAAAGCAGTCAGATAGGTATTTATCACTTAATATTCTACAAGTATTTACTGAGCGTCACTGAATAGTATATTCAGTCTAATTCAGTGACATCTATTGAGCCTGAGGTGAATAACTGTTTTAGTATACAAAATGAGGATAACAAACAAAATACTAGAAATTTTTATTATTGTTTATTTTTTACATATTTTAAATGTGACAGAGGCATGTGACAGAGGCACACTCTTGGAGCAGAGCATAAACGTGCTTTGTATTAACTTACTGATTGAAATAACTTTGGTACTTCTAGTGTGAAGTGATGTGACATAACATAGGATTATGTGATATAACAATATGATCGTCCGCAATTTTGCATTATAAATACACCACACTATATATCCAGTGATATTTACTTCGATTATAACAGAACTCCCTGCATGTTAATGCAAAATCCATACGAAGTTCCCACATGTAACTAACTCCTGCCATCACTGAAGGTGAGTGGAGCGGGAGTTACAGAAACGGGTTCCATCTGTATGTCTGTAAATCCATCTGTTACCTTTGGAATGAAATGACATAGGATCACCGAATTTGGTGTATGGGTTCCCCTCAGGGATGAATAGGGTGGGAATGTGTGTGACCTTGACCTTCTTTGAGATTACAAGGTCACATTGTCTATATTTTGCAGGATCACCAAAATCGTGGATGGGTTCCCCTCAGGAAGATCTTCATTGTATATGGGTGACCTTGGCCTTATTTCAAGGTCACAGCAGTCAACCTTGTAAATTTTCCTACGTTTGGTTTGTCAAGGCTTATTATTGCGATAACTTTGAAAGGAAATGACACACGATAAAGAAATTTGTTGCATGGGTTTCCCTAAGTAAGGTCTTGGGTAGGATTGTTTATGGGTAACCATGCACTCAACTTAGTTAATTTTTCTATAACGGGCTTTATATTTACATTCACATATATATGACTTTCCATTTTTGACAGATATTATATAATGGTCCTGTCAGAGGTAGTGTCTGGTCCCCCATGTGGTCTATTTTATATTACTGGGCAATTCCACAGTAACTGACATAACATTCAGAGAGAAATTAACAAACTCATTCAGTGTTTGTAATCAGTTTTTAGTATTCACTCTTGTCTGACCCAATAGCTGAATATATATTGACTGTGCTTAAATTACTCCAGAAAAACCTTGCTTTTGTTCAGAGTCAACAAGTACCTGTTCCAAAAAATAGGTAAATAGATTATGTAACTGACATCTGAAATCCACTTGTTTTGGCTATGTACAGATCAGGTCATATCTCTCTGAATGTTTTAGTCGAGTACTATTACTTATAATTGTATTTTGTAGTTTACTAATTTACCTTTTCCAGAGTAAAGAATAACATCTTTATTCCTGTAATTCAATGTTTAATAGTTTGAAACATTTTCTGTAACTGACCCAACATAATTCGTAACTGAAGTAGCATACAGGAATTAATGTTAACATTTTTTAGAACTAGATCATTTTTTCAACAACAACAAGGCAACAAAGATTCATTTATGTCCACTAGGTAATATTTTCAGAGAATCAGCAACAAAAACTTAAGACTATACAAACTTACAATTTAAATTTACAAGATAAATAAATTAATAAAAACCTGATGTTTTCATTTGTAAAGGCTTTTTCCAAAACACACATGGTCTTTCATTCAAAATGGCTGCCGGTCGCATAAGATCTGCATAAAATATTTCATTAGAATTTAATTGTTAATTATCAGTAATTCATAATAATCATACAAAATGATTGTTAGAGTGAAAGATTTTTTAGCCCCTCGGGTAACATTTTTTGTGGAATTGCCCTACTATAATATGTATGCATGTTGCACACCAGGGTATTTTCAAGTGTCCACTCACCCTTTTGATCATGTTGGTTGTATTTATTAGGGATGTCAGTGTGAAATTTTTAGACTGGTCAAACATTGGTTTTCAGCAGAAAGAGAAAATAGATAAAACATTTGATCTAAAAAGATTAAATCCCTGTAAATAATGTTAATGTTAAAGGATTATAGTGAAAATTGTTAAACCTAAAAAATTTAACTGAATATGCTTTACTGCAGAATAAAAATATTCCAAAACTAGATTTAAAAAGATTTAAAAAGTAAAGATAACATTTATTTTTAGAATTGTGAATAGAATAAAAAGCTTCTACCCGAAAACCCACCCTTCAGCAGTGTTTATCCTCGCTCCTGATAGCTGATACACACAGCTGATAATATTTTATACCTTCCATCCCTTTGCCTGAAATGGTGGAAATGCATGTTTTTATGTCTTACTATCAATTTTTTTTGGTTAAATCATTAAAAAAATATCACAGACAGAAAGAAAATCAATACTGCACAAACCGAGTTTTTGGTGATCTTTCAGATTCACCTCTCACGGGTCAGGTTGGGGTTTCTGAGCTTCTGAGGTTCGAGCACTCAGGTGAACCTTATTTGCTTAGCAGCATGTGTGTTCCAGCGCCAAGCTTTCCTGCTTTGCATGACAGGGACTGACCAGAGTTTGACCTTTCCCTGAGCTGGTATTAATATAGATTTTTAGAGAGAAACAACTCCCCACCACCCCCACACCCACACAATCACGCATACACACACATATCATTAACAAAACAACAACAAAATTAACACTATCATGACTGTCGATACATTATGCTATTTTAATTGCTTACTACAATGAGTGAATGAGTGAATGGAAAATGAGTACTGGCTCTTTAAGGCAAGCAGGTAGAGGGTGTGTGTGTGTGTGTGTGTGTGTGTGTGTGTGCACGCGCACACGCCTCACTGGTGATGCTGCAGAATGGAGCACAAGATGGAGTCACACAGCTGCACTCCTTCAGTGCTCTGCTTCTTGCTTCTACTGAAATAAACTGTGCATGTGTGTTTGTGTGTGTGTGTGTGTGTGTGTGTGTGTGCGGGCATCGGGTTATTCCAGCGGTTTTGCATCTCTAAAGAATGAAGAACAATAGACTGATGTCTCCTGGTCATTGATGCTTTCCAAGTACCTAAAGAGTGGGGGGTTGGAACAGAGTCAGTGAAGTTTTCTGTGTGTGTGTGTGTGTGTGTGTGTGTGTGTGTGTGTGAGAGAGAGAGAGAGAATTTAAATGAGCATGCAGTGTTTCCCAGGAAGGGGGCCCAGTAATGGAAATATTATTATTTTTCCAACCTAATCTTTTACCTCATCAGTAGTGTGTACTGTATGTGATTACTACTGTTTAAGAATTTCAAAATATTGCTTATAGAAGACTGGAGGCAGCTTAATTAAATTAATTATTAAAATGTGTTTTATTTAAGCAATATTTGAGCGGGATTGCTGTCATACCGAATATTAGTGCTGATATATGACAGTTCTATAAACAAGAATTTAATTTGAAGTACATGACATTTTGGACAAATGTTCGGTTTTAATTTTGCTCCACTAGTGAAAATAGATCTCAGGAGTGACACTCGTGATATAGCATGATGGCTAGCTATCTAGCAAGCTCACGTAGGTAAACCTTTCATTCCTTCCTTCCTTTACGTTTTCTTCTGATGAGCTTTCGTATTTGAAGTACAGTGGCCCCTCGCAAGACGAGTTTAATTCATTCTGTGACCCCGAAAACTCATTAATGCTTTCCAGCCCTCCAAAATGCCGTCAAGTATGCCTAATATAAGACATTTTAAAGGTTGTTTTACCCATAATTTATAACCTATGTTTAACAAATGGTAGCATAGCATATTGATAATCTCTTTCTTCAATTCGACAGTTACATTTCTTTTCACTACTGTCCTTCTTTCCAATATCCCTTTTAGTCGCCGTGGTAACACAGTTTTCAACGTAGTAATTATTACCAATAAACACAAAGTTAATAATAACTTACGTGTCCAAAAACAGATGCTATTTGACTCGCCCGGCATTCCACAGCCACCGAGAAATGCTTCATGATCACGCGAACGAGTGATTCTTTGTTTTGTATACTCGTGCGCGGGGCATCCTTGTGTTGTGTGTTGTGAAAGATGATATATTCCTCATCTTTCAGTGCAGAAAATACTCATTAGCACCCCTCAATAAGCAAGTTCCTCGTATAAAGGGACACTCGTCTTATAAGGGTGCCACTGTATAAAGCTATATTCCTGAAAAATATAATTTTCCATGTTCGCTGATGATGCCGCAAACACTACTGTTGTAAGCATTCCGAGCTATCAACAGACCTGTTAGAGGTAATCATGCATACACTACAGAATCTGTTATGCATGTGGAAACAACACCTGTATCTCCAAAGTCTGGCAACAGATTAAAGATCAAGCACTATGGGAAGCTGTATTATACCACAGAAGATTCCCAGATTGGTTTACGTAACATAAATTACAAAGTTATATTCATGCTCTATACTGATGTGTTGCTGTTTCTGTGGTAACAGCTCATTCACAGGGGATTGTATGGTCAGCACTGTACATGATTAAAAACAAGTTATTCTATAACAAAGAAAAACATAATTATGAAGGTTTTTAAGGTCCTTAGAGTCTCCAGTGTTTGTGCAATAGTCTTTACTACAGGAAGGTTTTCATTCAAGTCTTATTAGCATTAAAAGAAAGGAAACCACAAAGCTGATGAAGGAACTGTTCTGTTCATAGCTTCAGGATGTGCAGGAACTTTCAAACTTGATCTTGGTGTCGAGCTGCATGACGCCACCCTGCTGTGGATTATTTTATTATTATAAGCAAAACTTTACATGTTAGGGTTATTAAAGTATTCACACACACACACACACACACACACACACACACACACACACACACACACACACACACACTCATATACAGTCAGTTAGGCTCTGTGTGCTTCTGTTACGTATTCTCTTATCTTTCACTTTGGCCTGAAGGAGCACTGCATCTCTTTTTTTCTTCTCACACACACACACACACACACACACACACACACACACACACACACACACACACACCCCCGTACACACACTCCCTCTCCCGCTGTCTCTTAGTAGACGCTAACAGGTGCTTAATGCTGCAGTTTTGCTCAAGGTTCTAGATGTGTGTGTGTGTGTGTGTGTGTGTGTGTGTCAGAACAGTAAAGCACTGTATGTGTGTTCTTCATCTAAAACTTGGCCATTGTGATATGGTGCAGTAAATGCTGGTGACAGGGTAACTCGCTCTCTCTCTCTCTCTCTCTCTCTCTCTCTCTCTCTCTCTCTCTCTCTCTCTCTGTTCTCTCACCCTCTTTGTCTCTCTGCTGCTTCATTTCCATTCCATTCTGTCCTCCCTGCTGCTACTGCCTACTAAAGCGGAGTTATCCCTTATCCCTTGCAGCCTTCCCTCTCTCACTCTATCTCTCCCTCCCCCCACCTGATCTCTCTCTCTCTCTCTCCCTCTCTCTCTCTCCACCTCCCCTGCTCTCTCATTCTTCAAATCCTCTACTGAACGCCAGTCCTCTCGTACTCCGCTGTTACTCTTTCATTTGGTTTGCTTTCCACGTCGCCGATAGTCCAGCTCAACCTTTTTTCTTCCCCTCTCCATCGTCACCGCCATCTCTCCATTGTGCGTTTTTTTCTCTTTTACGCATTTGCCCTTACCATGATTGCACGGGACACATTTTTTGCTAGCCACTGATACAAGGAGAGGATTACCACTTGATCGGAGAGGAGCGTGTTTGTGAGTGTGTGTGTGTGTGTGTGTGTGTGTGTGTGTCTGTGTGTGAGGAAGAGAGAGAGAGAACGATAGAGAGAGCTGGAGGAGACTGCTGTCCTGCTTTCCAGTTCCTCGTCCAGGTGAGTGCCTTTTCCCCCCATTTTTTAACAGCATGCAGAAATAAAGCACTCTGTATGTGTAGCTCTTGGGGTTTATGGTAGTGGGGGGATCAAGTGCAGGACTGTGGGAAATCAGGCCCCTGGTGTGCCAGATGATTTAGCGCCATAAGTGGATGGATGTATGATCAGCGCTGTGCTGATGTTGTAAAGACGTTTTGCTCTGGAATATAAATGATGAGCTTGTGCTGATTTTACTCTCAGGATTGGCTGCATTAAATAAATCAGTCGATGTTGGATGAGCTAGCCCGAGGTCGGCTGATTTGATTCACGCCGTGTTGGCTCAACGCAGGCCGTTCTGGCACATCGGAGCCACGTCACATTGTTTTAGGGATGGACTGTAATCGAGATTTGTGTTTTTGCTATCTGTGTTTTGTTCCATGGCTGTTGCATTGGTGCTGCTGTGTGTTGTGTTGAACATGCAGGCAAATCTGGGATTATCTTCCTGACTTCAGGGTTCAGTATAGAGAACAACTAAATCAGAGAATAGAACAGAGCGTGCTTATAATGCCAGATGATGCCAGTTTACACATTGCTCAGTGTGTGTGTGTGTGTGTGTGTGTGTGTGTGTGTGTGTGTGTGTGTGTGAGATTGTACACAAAGCCTGGGAAGGCCTCAGTCCAGTAGAAGTTGTGTTAAAGGTATAACAGATTCTCTAATAGCTCAAATTGTGTGCTCAGTTATCTTAAGATGAAAGAGAAGACCAATCCCTGCTAGCTTTCTGTCACCGTTAGTGATGCTAGCATTCTGGATGAAATAGTAAATATTTATAAATTTGACTGCCTCTTATTCTATTTATATGAAGTCAAACATAAGTTTTTAACATAACGCACGTTTACGCCAGCATGTTACTGCTGATTTTTACATGCAGACATTGATGTCCTCTGGTGGTGGTAGCACTAGAGCTTAGAATCATCTGAGCTGTTTAGAATGTGTAGTACCTCTGCACTGATGGGAATGTTTCTGGTCCTGAAAAGCCATTAGTAAAAAAAAAAAAAAAAGAATTTGAAACTATGGCAGCATGGTGTCGTGTAGGGGTTAGTTCGTCTGCCTCACAGCAAGAAGGTCCTGGTTTCAAGTCCTGGGCTTGGTGAGGGCTTTTCTGTGTGGGGTCTACATGTTTCCCATATGTTCCTCCGGGTGCTCTGGTTTTCTCCTACAGTCCAAAGACATTGACATTAGGCTAATTTGCTGTTCTAAATTGCCCCTGAGTGTGAATGTTTGTGTGTGTGTGTGTGTGTGTGTGTTGGCCCTGCGATGGACTGGCGAGCTGTTCAGTGAATCAGATGTTTGTTCTGATGTACTGTACGTACAGTATTGCTCTGAACAAGTTTAATTTTACCACATCCACACCTCCACTAGTATTTGAATATGCCGTGAATACAAATACTTTAAAGCAAATTAGGTGTAGCTCACGTCATGCATAAAGTTTGTGCTTTCAGTCTCATAGGCTTAACGCTAATTTTTCATTTTCTACACAAACACGATCAGGCCCACAAGTGATATGGGACCAAGGAATGGGAGCATGGGTAATATCTACATGCAGAAAGAACAAAAACAAAAACAGTGTGCCAACAAAACAATTAAACAATTTGACTCACTCACTCATTTGCCAAGCCGCTTAATCCTACTAGTGTCTCAGCCAACACTGGGCAAAGGCGGGGTACACCTTGAGTAGCTCTACAGACCATTGTAGGGTCAACACACACACACACACACACACACACACACACACACACACACACACACACAAGTATTCACACTCACACCTAGGGAATATTTGAAACAGCCAGTTAGCCTGATGTGTATGTCTTTGGACTGTGGGAGGAAACCGGAGTGCCCAGGGCTAACCCACGCAAGCATAGGGAGAACATGTGAACACCACACTGAGCCTGGTATTCAAACCCAGTAACTTGTTTCTTTGAGGCAGATATGCTAACCACTATGCCACAGTGCCACCCCTGAAGAATTCTGAAGGAACGTAATTATTAGTAATTTTTACTCTTTTAAAGTCACTAGAGTGATAGAATATGACTTATATGGTTGTCCCATGTCCTGTCCAGGGCCCACCATATGCTCACTCAGCTGATGCTGATTGGCTAGTATGTAGCGCTGACTTGCTTGATGACGGGCAGCAATTAAAAAACATGTATTATTAATAATAACCCAAAAAATAGAGGCTCACACACCACCGCTCAGACCCGGAATAAAAAAACACAGTCTATCTCAGGTAGGCAGACAGACTAGCCAGTAAGTAAATGTTCACCGAGCAAACACCGAAAACAGAAATTTAACAGAACATGAACTGTTAAACGCATAATTAAACTGATAGGACAGGTGGTACTAATGAGAGCGGGAAGGAGGTGAAAAGCAAAGCCAGTCTCGGACACCTATCAGGAGCTCCGCTTTTAGCCAATGCTGAGATCTGTATATTACTTATTTCTTTCCAAAATTTGTTCTCAATCCAATAAATCAGCTTACTATCAAGCAAGCTCTCAGTGTGATCCATGTAACATCACACAGGCTCCAAAATCAAATTATTTTTATTTATTTTATTTAAAGTGATTTTGTATTGTTTAAATGCTGCCCTGGGTTAATGAGAGGAAAAAATGATGTTCCAAGGAATAATTTACATTTAATTACTCATGTTTAAGTTGTGGCGGCACGGTCCGCCTCACAGCAAGAAGGTTCTGGGTTTGCGTCCCGGGCTCAGGGTGTTTTTTTGTGTGGAGTTTCCATGTTCTCCCCGTTCTTGCGTGGGTTTCCTCCGGGTACCCTGGTTTCCTCCCACAGTCCAAAGACATGCACATTAAGCTAACTGGCTGTTCCAAATTGCTCCTTGGTGTGAGTGTGAGTGTGAATGGTTGTGTGTGTTGCCCTGCAATGGTTTGGTGAGCTGTTCAGCTTCTACCCCGCCTTCGCCCAGTGTCGGGTGGGATGGATTCCATCCTCCCCCTGAACCCTAATAGGGTTAAGCAGTTCGGCAAATGAATGAGTGAGAATCGCAATACAAATCGAATCTGCACCTAGGTATCGTGATAATATCAGATTGGGCGGTCCCTGGTGATTCCCATCCCTACTGCTCATACAGTCACACAGGCCAGCATAGTAAAGTGCTCTCTACAATTTACATATTCTCTTTCACATACTCAAGAAGCCCATGAGTGGTTGGTGTAGCTGTGATTGACAGGGGAGAAAGAGAGAGCGTTCTGTTCCTCCTACCCTTTTTAGTTCACTGCTTAAACAAATTAAGAGAACACTTTAAGGATCTTGAGGAATTCATTCTTAAGTAGAAAATCTTAACTGATATATATTGTGTGATTTGTTGAGAACATGATGTAAGACACAGATGATCAGTGGACACCAAACTCACCAATCCACTGAGAACTGGATTCAAAAACATACAGAAAATTAAAGCAAATCCTGAAATCACACTCTGATCCAACTTTATCCCAGTAATTTATAACGTGACTCACAAGGTGTGTATGGCAACCTCATCCCTGTATGCACTCCCGATAATGACTGGGCATCCTCCTGATGGAGCGTTTTGGAGAAACCCTGATGCTAAACACAACCCCACTCCTCTGAAGTGTCTGAGATGCTCAAATGTGATCATTCGAGATACTGCATCGACTTTTTTTGTTCAAATAGTTTAAACTTGGTTGTTTCTGTGAAGAACATTGTGATTGGCTGTTGTTACAATACGCGCATGTTATGACATGATATTGATATTGTATCATAATATCGCTCATGCTTAGTCAAAATCAATCCGTTTACACACTCTTGTTTGCCTGCGATTAGGTTTTCCGTGGTCAGCACGTATTTTGTGCTTTCAGGGAATTCGAAGTAAGGTAAGTCTGTTGGGATTTTTCACCGGAGCCTCGTGGCTCATCAGGGCCAGAGCTCATCCCAGTTTCTTTAGTATGAAGCGACAAGGATGTCCTGTCCATCAGAGGTTACCTTCCCAGTATTTTTACTGGTACTGCTGGGTGGACAGAGGCACACATGCCTTTAAGACCTTGCCCAGAGTGGTCTAACTGGGATTTAAACCCATAACCTCTGAATCATGAGCCCAGCACCCTAACCACTACACCAGCAGCCCCACAAGCTTATAGTACCTGGTATTCCCTGGCGGTCTCCCATCCAAGTACTAACCAGGCCCGATCCCGCGTAGCTTCCGAGATCAGACGAGATCGGGCGTTTTCAGTGTGGTATTGGCGGAAGCAATTCGAAGTAAGACTATTCTATATTATCTTTTTAGTGTTTTGATGATGATGCTGATCTGGGAGAAAACAAACATGTGATGTTACAGACGTGTGGATGGGGCTGAAGGAGGAGTGTAGGATAAGGGGACCAAAGAATATCAGACATGTCCAGCTCCTAAAGGACAGATGGCCAGTACTCTCTCTCTCTCTCTCTCTCTTTCTCTCTCTCTCTCTCTCTCTCTCTCTCTCTCTCTCTCTCTCTCTTTCTCTCTTTCTCTGTCTC
>JAQMYF010000012.1:15261473-15272260 GCA_030014195.1 Neosilurus mollespiculum | reverse complement strand
GGGGGGGTTTGATTTGGAAAGCATTTTGTTTTAACGTTGTACCTGATCATCAATCATTCATTTATTCATTTGCCGAACCACTTAATCCTACTAGGGTCGAGAGAAAGTCTGGAGCCTGTCTCAGTCTTTTATGGGTGTAGACTGGGTACACCCTGATAAGCTCACCAGTCCCTTAAGATTTTTATAGTTTATATTTACATATTTTAACTATGACTGAGACGGGTCAGGTGAGCTGTGTACTTTAAGCTAATAGCACTGTGGAGCTAACGGAGTGTTGTGAGCATACTCATTCACTGCTTAACATAAACTGTGGCGCAGTGGTTAGCATGTCCACCTCACAGCCAGAAGGTCCTGGGTTCAAGTCCCGAGGTTGGCTCAGGCGTTTCTGTGTGAGTTTGGATGTTCTCTTCATGCTTGTGTGTGTTTTTTCTGGGTACTCCGGTTTCCTCCCACAGTCCAAAGATATCTTGATTGCCTATAGGTGTAAGTGGGAGTGTGAACAGTTGTGTGTATGTGTTGCCCTGTGATGGTCTGGTGAGCTGTTCAGGGTGTATCCTACCTTTGCCCACAGTCGGCTGGGATAGGCTCCAGCCTGCTGTGACCCTAATAGAAGTGAATGAAGTGTTTCAGATATATATATTTATATTTATTTATTTATCTATCTATCTATCTATCTATCTATCTATCTATCTATATATATATATATATGTACACGCATATTTTTTAAGTGTGCTAATGATGACACCACCTGCTTCAAGTCACTGTGACAGACTGTGAGTGTTCATCGTTTTGGTAAGCATTAGTCACTTTGGATAATGTTTTTTTTTAATCCTGACCTAGCAGACCAGTCAGATTGCTCACTGTGTAATACATACTAATATACCTTATCTTCAGCGCAAACTCACGAGAAGGCTTGATTCAGTTACAAATGTAAAAATGAACCATAAAAATAAATGTTCATGTGTAGTATATACAGTAACTCAGTGGTTAAGGCTCTGGTTTGCTGATCCAAAGGTTCAAGCCTCAATATGCTGCCACTATTGGGCCCTTGGGAAGGGCTCTCAACCCTCAATTGTTCAGTTGTATGAAAAAAAAAGATAAATGTAAGGCGGCATGGTGTTCTTCCAGTGCTTCCGTGGGTTTCGTCCGGCTACTCCGGTTTCCTCGCACAGTTGCTGTTCCAAATCGCCCCTAGGTGTGAGAGTGAGTGTGAGTGGTTGTGTGAGTGTTGGCCCTACGATGGCCTGATGAGCTGCCCAGGGTGTACCCCGCCGTCACCTAGAGTCGGCTGAGATGGGCGCCAGCCTCCCTGTGACCCTAATTAGGATTAAGCAGCTTAGAAAATGAATGAAGTCTCTCTGGATAAGGGCGTCTGCTGTAAATGTAAAAAGTAACTATCGTGTTTCTCAGGCTCAGTGGTTATCACTGAATAATCCCTGAGACAAAATTTTCCCACCCCACCTTTTCCGAATAATTGTTATTGATACAGAATACGATCATAAAATAATGCAGATTATATCTTTTTCCTTGGAGAAATCTTTCCGAGATGTGATTTGTAAATCTAGGCCTGTCATTTGCCTCGTGGTTGCAGGTTGGACACATTTGTATCTTTCAGCAGGGTGTCATGTTTCCTGTTCTGAACAAGCTTTCTCTGTTCTATAGGTGTAATATGGTTATATAGAAAGCTGAATAGACATTAACACGGACGTTCAAGAAGTATATGATGCTCAATTGCTAAAAGTGGTGTGTAATATAAACTAAAGAGAGGGGCTGGAGATCCTGGAAGAAAACTTGTGTAGCGGTAAAACTGATTCATGACCAGGTTTTTTTTTTGTTGTTTTTTTTTGCTGTCGTGGTTGTGTGTGAACACACCTGGGTTCTGCTTCATGGTGCACAACTACAGCTGTCTGGTTTATGCAATCTGTATTCGTCTACTCGCCTGAAACATGATTTTGCTCTCTCCCTCCTTAATGAATTCAGTAATGTGTACAATTCCAGACTCTGGCAGCTTTTAAAGGTAAAGTGCTGCTGTATTATTTTTTGAGCTTCCCACTTTGACAGTTTTTATGGAAACTGTAGTTTGACAGTCCGGTCGTGAGGTAGCATGCTGCGTAAGCATCTGGGTCGACGTCTGTCCTTCAGCACGGGAGCTGTATGAGGAAAGTGGAGGTCAAACGGTAATGGAGTGGATTGGCATCTACCGCCCATCTAATTATACAACAGCACTGGGTCATTTTTAAGAGTCACTCAGTAATTCCTTCCAGGAAAATGTACTTACATAAACATTATTGCAATTTATTTCTGTGGAATTTGCTCATGTAACAGAATTAACTGTGTCTGAGTCATATTTTTAGTGATAGTCCAGATCAAGGGTGCAGGACTGGGATGTCATGCCACAGTGACTTTACCCATATTAAAGTACGCCCAAGAAGCTTTGCATCCTTTTCCCTTACCGTCAAGCAAATTTCCTTATAAATATCACTGTTATATAAATTCTTCTTAATCTCTTTTCATTTTATTTAATTTTCTGAGCCACTTTATCCTTTTCAGTGTGGGGCTGGTGGTGTAGTGGTCAGGGTGCTGGGCTTATGATTGTGAGGCTGCAGGTTGGAATCCCAGTTAGACTCTTACTGTCCAAAAACTGGGCAAGGTCTTAACCACAGCTGTGCCTCTGTCCACCCAGCGGTATAAATGGGTACCAGAAAAATACTGGGAAGGTAACCTGCGATGGATTAGCATCCCATCCAGGAGGAATTCAATTCTAGTCTAAGAAACGTACCTATCTTACCTTATCCTTTATTAGGGTCACGGGGAGGCTGGGGTCTATCTCAGCCAACTCTGGGAGAAGGCATGGTACACCCTGAACATATCACCAGTCCATCACAAAGCCAACACACACAACCACCCACTCACACCTAGAGGCAATTTGGAAAAAGCAATTAAGCTAATGTGCATGTCTTTTGACTGTGGAAGGAAACTCTCTCTCTCTCTCTCTCTCTCTCTCTCTCTCTCTCTCTCTCTCTCTCTCTCTCCCTTTCTCAGTTTCTCACTCTCTCTCTCTCGCTCCTTCTCTCTCTCTCACTCTCTGTCTCTCTTTCTCTTGCTCTCTTTCGCTCTCTCTCTCATTCTCTTGCTCTCTCTCTCTCTCTCTGTCTCTCTCTCTTTCTCACTCTCTCTCTCTCTCACTCTGTCTCTCGCTCTTCCTCTCTCTCTATGTTTCTCTTTCTCTCTTACTTTGTCTATCTCTCTTTCTCTCTCACTTTGTCTCTGTCTCTGTCTCCCCCCCCCCCCCCTCTGTCTCTTTCTCACTCACTATCTCTCTCATGCAGCTTCTTGTTACCATTAAACTGTTAATGTATTTGAAGCCGTTTCAGCAAACTTGAAGCAACATTGTTAATTCCTGTTAACATGAATGCTGGAGACTCCTTCCAAACATGCGAAAATAAAAACTTCTCACATATCAACAGTTACACCCATTTCTTAAATCCATCCCTCCATTTATGCGGAGAGTCATGTATACACTTCTCTCTGATTGGCTGTTATAGAGAGGGATGGTAGTGTGAGTGTATTGGCTTTGGCTGTGCTTTTAGTGTTTCTGTTACAGACAGTTAATCAGCACCTCCTACATGATTGATCCAACAGTGTTGTACAGTGACTTACTAGCTCCTTACAGTCTAGTTACCTCCGCCGCTTGGTTCAACAGTGTCTGTTTGTTTGTCTGTCAGCAGGATTACACAATAACTACTGAACCAATTTTCACTCAACTTGATGGAGGGATGAGGTATGAGCCCGGCAAGAACCCCTAACATATTAAAGTAGATCTAGATCACGGGGGCATTGGTGGCCCGATGGTAGGGTGCTTAGTGATCCGAAGGTTGGGGGAATTCAAGCCCCACTATCACAGAGTTGCTGCTGTCCCCCAGTGCAGCTAACTGGGTTATCAAAGGCCAGCCATGTCTCTCACTGCCTGTGGTGAGAGGCATGTAAAAGAACCATTGCTGTCGTTTGTAAAGAGTAGGCCATTGAGTTGCCGTTAGCAAGTTTTCACCCTGAGATGGCCTGGCAAGCTGTTCAGGGTGTACTTTGCCCTCGCCCAGAGTCAGCTGAGATGGGCGCCAGCCTCCTCGCGACCCTAATTAGGATTAAGCGACTTAGAAAATAAATGAATGAACGAATGAATCACGGCCCGAAATCAGGATTTATTACATTTTTTTTGTGCTTTTAGCAGGATTACGCAAAAACTACTGATCTGATACACATCAAACTTGGCGGAGGGATGGGGCCTTGGCCTTGAAAGAACCTGTTATATTTTGCTGGTGATCCATGCATGAGGTCATTGAAATTTTTGTTGAAATTTAATAACCATAGGGCAAAATGTTCATCCGACACCCACTAGGGGGAGACATTTCAGTATAATTATTCCAAGTTATATTAATCCGTCTGAGCCTGACAGAAGCACCTTTCACTCTTTGATTTCCCCTCTAGTTACAGTTCCTTTATTGTTTTGCTTTGTTATTTGATTTTATCTGAGCCATTCTGCCATGCTGTCAACAGCAACATAGAAATGACGTGCACGATGTAAAACGTTTCTGCACGAGAAGCCAGCTGCTTTCATGCCTTTGTTCCCTGAGTGTCTTAGAAGGCAATGCTTTGATAGCTTCGAAGCTAGTTGTAAACAAACAATTTGAGTGGTGCTCTGGAGGCAGTAAACACCTTACAATGTTGCCAAAATACCCACACATGCTAACACTCACTGAACCCGAAAGCTCTGTTAGGCACAACCTTTGAAGCGTGCATGTTCTGCGACTGCAGCAGCTATCAAATCAGAAATCAAAACAGGAACAAACTGTAGTATGGGATACTATATATACTCCTGTATGTGCACACCATCTGTTCCCTCTGTGCCGCTGTTTTCTGACTTCTCACTGGCTCATGGAACAGATGCAGAGTGTTATGGTGAATGTAGTCCATGAAAGGGAGATAGATGTAAATTGAAGCTCTCTCATGAATCACAGTTATATGCAGCTAGTTAATATGGACACCACTGGCAGCATTCATTATGGATGCACCAGTAATAAATATCTAATACAGACCGTATGGTGGATCATACCCACAATGCACCAGGACATGCTATTCATTCTAAAAACCCTCAGGAGATTTTTGTTTATATGTTTGTTTGTTTTTTGCTGTATTCTGCAGTGTGTGGATTAACACAGCTAAATGTACTCCTACCTCGTCCTCAGCATGCTTTCTTTTCCCCGATCTAACTGCAAATCTTAGAGGAAGCCACATTTGCATAGAAGTAGCAGTGATTCATGGGTACTACCACTCCTTCCATGGCTAGGTTGTTCCATGTACAAGAGTTTAAAGTGGCCAGTTCACCCTTTCCAGGATCCAGTCTGTTGTTTTTGTTTACATACTGGCCTCTGCATGTTGAATGCACGTGACTGCTACTCCTCTAGCTGAATACCCAACTTTACTATGCTAGTTATGTTTTTTTTTAAATATTAGTTTGTATACACGCAAATCATGATCTTCTCACCTCAGGGTCAAATATTTTTCTCATCCATGTGGAAAAGAGGGTGGCATGGTGGTGTAGTGGGTGTCACGTCCACCTAACAGCCAGAAGGTCCTGGGCTCGAGTCCCTGGCTCGGACTGGGCGTTTCCTCCCACAGTCCAAAGACATGCACATTAGACTAAAAGGTTGTTCCAAATTTCTCCTATGTGTGAGTGTTTTAATGGTTTTGTGTGTGTGTGTGTGTGTGTGTGTGTGTGTGTGTGTGCGTGTGTGTGTGTGTGTGTGTGTGTGTGTTGGTCCTGCAATGGGCTAGTGAGCTGTTCATAGTGTACCCTGCCTTTGCCCAGAGTGGGCTGAGATAGCTCCAGCTTTCCCACGACCCTGAAGTTCGGCAAATAAACCATTGAATGAATTCATGTGGAATGGACTAGTTTAAAGCTAAATTAGCTCAGCTTAAAAATAGTAAATCACTACCTGGCACAGAGGATTCTGGGAGAGGTGAGTTGGCCCCTTTACATGTTACGTGCTTGGCAATAATATATAATATAATATATAATAGGTTTAAAGTTAGCAATAGCTTATAGTTATATTTATTTTGTTTGATGTTTACAACAACAATAGAATTGATTTGATTTTGAATAGATCAGATACGATTTGATTTAGACCTGACTCACACGTAAGTGATATAGCCGCAAAATAGTGTGACGTTGTTTTTGGTTGTTTTCAGCCGAAATACCGCCATTATGCTCGAAACGGGTCTCTTTGAATTCATTTACCACAAATTCTAGTGCTTCTTATAGATTTTATTATAAATGTACAGCTGAACTTTCTTTAGTCTTTAAAATAAATCTTCTAGAGTAGGAGCGGTACAGTATGTGTGCTTTAACTGAAACTGATCAAGAATGTAATCACTGTGGTTTTTTTGGTCAGCCATGAACGCTACACAAGTTTCAAATTGTCCGACTCACTGATCCGTGCACACGCCGTGACTTCAATCACTTGTTTATTATTGTTGGGGTGAATGTACTACATAATTACTCACATGCAGCCTCACAGAAGTCTCATTCTACACTCTCTTCACCTGGAGAGAACCCACCTGCTCCTCGCATCCACTGTCTCATGAAAGGACGCGTGACTGTCACGGTTTACTACAGAAACAATAAAAAAGAAATAAGAAAAAAAAAAAAGAATATTGGTGGGAGATGCAGCCGGTGAGGTACGTCTGATCAGTGTGACCCCACAGTCATGATGTTTGTTTTTCTTTGGAGCCATTTGGGTAGAACATCCATCCATCGTCCATCCATCCACCCATCCATCTAACAGTTTATTTATTTATCCTTATCTGTAGTGCTTATCTGTCTGTTTATTCATTCATCCATCCATCCATTTATCCTTATCTGTAGTGCTTATCTGTCTGTTTATTCATTCATCCATCCATACATACATCCATTCATCCATCTGTCCATTTATCCTTATCTGTAGTGCGTATCTGTCTGTTTATTCATTCATCCATCCATCCATCCATTCATCCATCTATCCATTTATCCTTATTTGTAGTGCTTACCTGTCTGTTTATTCATTCATCCATTCATCCATACATCCATTCATCCATCTGTCCATTTATATCTGTAGTTCTTATCCATCAGGGTCACAGGAGATACTAAAGCCAATCCCAGCTGACTTTGTGTGAGTTACACCCTCTACAGGCCAGCTGTCCACTGCAGGGTTAATTTGTGCCTACTGACAGAACGAATTTATGCATAAACATATCAGAGCCTCAAAGGTTAAAAAACGCTGATCTGTTTACACAGGATTTGAGAGTGAGGAGTGTCAGAGCCCCGAAATTAATCAGTAATTGCAAAATCTGTTCTGAAAAACACAAGTGTACTCTAAGAGCATAAACACTTCATGTCCCAGAGTGCAGTGCGTTGTAGCTGAGAATGTAGGTCACACCAGGGTTCCCTGAACTCTTCCATATGCTATTTATAGTCCATTTGTGTGTTTTTTCTGGTACACTGTGCTTTCAGTCTGTTTTGCAAAATACAAAAGCGGATTTTAAAAACCATGATAGTCTACATTTTATACACAGTGATATTAGTGGGTTGTGAATTCCTCCACACTAAAATAAATAAATAAATATATGAATAAATAAAAATTCATGGATCACATTATTCCTGCTTATACAAAAAAGTGTTCCAATTTGATTTTAAATAAGTGCATAAATACTTAGGGAAGTGATTATGGTGTATCAGCTTCGAACAGTTTTTTAATCCAAACTGATGCAGTGAGTAGCTTCTTTTTAGTTAAACAACCATATTGGGAAGACATATCCCATAGTCTTTACACATGTAACTGTGTTTCCAAGAATCCAGTTATTCACCTGCATCAAGCAAAGAACACAACTAAGGGAGATTGCTGAAATGATACGAATTTAGTTCAGAACTGTTCAGTGCTTTATTAAAACCTGGAAGGAGTGTGAGGAACCGGCAGGGTTCATGGATGAAATATGTATGGGGGAAAAAACATGCTTAACTGACCATGATCATAGATTACCTGAACACTTGTCGTAGCCTAATCCTTAAAAAAAATATCTCACGGCTGTAGAAATTTGTTGAATAATGAAGTAAGAATATGAGGAATCATTTGTACTCTTGAATGACAGCCAAAATTTTTCCCAAATCAAAAAATTACAGCTTACCCGTACCTCTGATTGTTATAAAGCACTGACACTGGATCTATTATTAAATGTGGTTGTAATCTCTTTATGTTGAACATCCACCATACAAATCCCTGTGTATGTTGTTACTATAGAAACAATAATGTATTACAGTGAGGGCAGTTATAAGAAGTAATATAGACCTTGTAGCCATGATGTGTGATCTTCAATGTAAAAATAAATAATACCTTTATTGTAATGATAAAGCATTATTCCGAGTGGATAATGCTTGAATCAGAACGCATTGTCGCAGATTGTTATGGTAACTTCATCACACCTTAATATGAAAAAATAAGACGTAAAACTCACGGTTTAGTTTTTTTTATTGTGTTCCTTTGTAGTATAAACCAAAACACCTTTACTTTCATTTTTGTATGAGTAGGAGGAACAGAATGGAACAGACGCCATTAGCTACACAGCACTATTAACGTCTCGAAGCACAGCGCTCGCCCGACCTGGCTCTCTCATGGTTAAAATATGTAAATATAAACTACTCACTCAATCACTCATTTGCTGAACCGCATACTCCTACTTGGGTCGCGGGGAGGCTGGAGCCTGTCTCAGCCAGCAATGTATACCCCGAACAGCTCACCAGATCATTACAGGGCCAACACACACAACCATTCACACTCACATCCACACCTGGGCCAACTAGGAACAGCCAATTAGCCTAATGTGCATGTAGTAACCACCATAGTGGTAACCACTATGCCGCTGTGCTGCCCATAAATGTAAACTATTATAATATAAATGAGTCTTATTTTATTTTGCTATTCATTATTTTCTATGTAGTATAAACTTTAATTTTTATAGGGAGTTAAATGTACACCATAAAGAAAGAAACCTGCTCGAGTGTGCACTATGTAAAAATAATAAACCATAACAAAATGTATTTTAATGAACTTTTTCCTTCTGTTTCTGTGTAGTGTATACTAAAACAATGATGTGCCTCCAGCTCAGTGGATGCTGCTGATTTGAATAATCCAGTCCTGATCAGTGGTGGTTATAGAGAGATTTCAGCCGTTGTGAGTGTTACTGGGTATCGGCAGGTTCATTTGATTGTCAAATGTGAACCAGGTGAAGTTGGCATGAACTTGTTTACATAGCATGTTTGACTGCGATGCTAGCTGGAACAGTCTGATGAAAGGCTCTTCTGAGTGCTTTACTTCATCAGAGTCTGCTAATCCATCACATTTAGCCTTACTGTGGTCACAAACATAAAGTCCAGGTTAATACACAGACGCCTTCACCACCCAGTCAAAAATCCAATTGATTTGTTTTCTTCTTCTTCCATTATCTTTTCCCTCCAGTCCCACTTTAGGAGGAACTTCTTCTTTAGGTCAGGCTGCAGTCTGTTACACTACTTGTGTGTGTGTGTTTTGTGATGTGTACACAAAGATAGATGTGGGTGAGGCTCCTGTACATTGCGTGAAAGATATATTTTTAATATACACAACACAAATCATTTGCAGTTATAATTGAGCAGGTGGGAAAATAAATACGTCATTAGATTGCTTACTGTGTGGCATGGCTGCCTCATAGCAAGAAGGTCCTGGGTTTGAGTCTCTGGCTTGGTGAGGACGTTTCTGTTTAGAGTCTGCGTGTTCTCTCTGGGCCTCCATGGGTTTCCTCCAGGTACTCTGGTTTCCTCCCCCAGTCCCAAGACACACATATTAAGCTAATTAGCTGTTCCAAATTGCCCCTAGGTGTGAGTGTGACTGTAAATGGTTACGAGTGTGTCGCCCTGCGATGATCTGGCGAGCTGTTCAGGGTGCACCCTCTCCTTCACCCGGTGTCGCCCTGTGACCCTAGGAGGATTAATCGGTTCAGGAAATGAGTGAGAGTGAGTGAGATTGCTTACTGTTTATAACGTGTACGACGATGGGCTGGAAAGCTCATAGGCTGCCTAAGAAGGAGTAAGATGGAGTTTTGACTGGTTGACCATTCATATAAGTTTACAGTTGGACAATTTTTTTTGACAGAGGTGCAATTGCTACCATACAATAATTTAGAAGGCCGTAGTAAGAAACGTATTTATTCAATACAGTTTCTTTTCAATACAGATTTTTATTTCTGTGTTTTTTCACTGCATGGTTATTGTGGGATGTCTTATGTAAAGGGCAGACCACTTAGCGGTACACTCGACGGCTGTCTGTCTCTCCGTCTCTCTGTCTGTCTCAGTGTCCCGTTACAGACTCATAGAAAACCAAAGTGAACACAAATTCTAATTGTGTGTGTTGTTTTTTTTAACCTCCCTGGGACATCACACCCATGGAGAGTTACGCACTGCTTCTAGTTGTCACAATTCTCAGTCATACATTTTGCCATTTACTCATTCATAATCCTTCTTTGCTTGGTTTTGATCTCAAGTTCATAAACGGCTTAGAAAAAATAGAATGATAAATCGCTCTGTAAATAAACTGTACTTTTTTATTCCATTAGCATGTGAGTCCAATTTCTCTAAGCTTTGGACTTTTGTTAGGTTTTTGCTTAACACTTGAGGAGTCGGGGTGAACAGGAGTATGGGGTGCTGGGGGGGGGGGGGGGGGGGG
>JAQMYF010000012.1:15216307-15240504 GCA_030014195.1 Neosilurus mollespiculum | reverse complement strand
TATGTGCATCACCACTACTGTGTATTATGGGATATCATATTCTAACCTCTCAGAAATCTGAACAATTTTTACACTGTAAGCCTGGCTTTAAAAAAAGGAATTGTTGTTTCTGTTTGATTTTCCCTTTATTATTACACACAGTGCCTTTACATAGCACATTATATCCTATAGGATTAATATTAAATAGGAATTTGTCAGAAATTTAGTGTTAAAAAACCAATCAAACAAAAAAACTTGTCGTAATCAATTTAGATCAACATAACAGAACAAGTCTTGGACACCCCAAGAATGATTTGAATCATGAGTACATTTTTTTGTTGCACAGTTTAATAAACTGAATATACGATCATACAAATGATTTGCACGACTTTAGTGAATGACATCTAGATGTTATATAATGTAAATATAGCCATTTTTGCGTTTGAGTGACGTGACCCCATTGCAGGGGCGTTTGAATCAGGAGTTCACGTCAGTTAAGGACCCAGGAAGACATTTTCTTGTGTCTTTGAAGCTGATATTAATATTATGATAAAGAGTGTGAATACTGTGAAGAATCCAACTTAAATGTGAATTTTTACTGTTAGTACTTTTATTCATGTGCTTTGTTTCTGTTTACAGTCCAAAGACATTCACATTAGGCTAATTGGCTGTTCCAAATTGCCCCTAGAAGTGAGTGTAAATGGTTGCGTGTTTTTTGCCTCTGCGATAGTCTGCCAAGCTGTTCTGGGTATACCCTGCCTTCACCCAGTGTTCCCTGTGACCCCTTTAGGATTAAGCTGTTATATGTATATGGTTTATCCACTTCATTCTGTGTAGCGTAATGTCGTGTTCTATTACAAAACAAAACAAAAAAAAAAAACTTTTAACAGAATAGTGCCGGCGGCAGGGTGGCATAGTGGTTAGCACGTCTGCCTCACAGTAAGAAGGGCCTGGGTTTGAGTCCCAGGCTCGATGAGAGCATTTCTGTGTAGAGTTTGTAGGTTCTTCCCATGCTTGCCTGGGTTTCCTTCTTGTACTCCAGTTTCCTTCCACAGTTCAAAGACATGTACATCAGGAAAATTGGCTGTTTCAAATTGACCCTCGGTGTGAGCATGAAGGGTTGTGTGTGGGTTGGTCCCACGATGCTTTGTCAGGTTGTTAAGGGTGTACTCCACCTTCACCCAGTGTCGGCTGAGATAGGCTCCAGCCTCCCCACGACCCTAAAATGATTAAGCGTATCAGCAAATGAGATAGTGAGATGAGAATAGTGATGCTGTTGGGACGTCTGGAATGCTTACACCATATGGACAGCTGAGAATGAGCTTGAAGGACAAATCCATCCGTATTGCTTATCTGTCCAAGTAGACTGAATTAGAGAGTAATGTGTGAAACAGGAGGAAGAGTCGGATTAGAGTGAAGCACTTAGTGCGAGTATGGATTGTGTAATGTAGTCTGGTGTGCCGTGTTCAGCAATCAAGCTGTTAATGAGTCCATGTGAAACCCAGTACAGTCTACTGCGCAAGTGCTAATGACACTCTATTAGACAAATAGCTGCGAATGTAGCCGAGTGAGTCTGTGTGGAGGGAGTGTAAGGACTCAGAGTAGCTGTTAAAAAGTGCAGGGTTTTCATATCTGTGTGTGTGTAGGTATTTGTGTGGCGTAGGGTTAACATGTCACAGCAAGAAGGTCCTGGGGTCAAGTCCCGGGCTCAGTATGGAAGTTACATGTCATTATGTACTTGGTTTTCTGTCATAGTCCAAAGACTTTGGTCCTAGGTGTGAGTGTGTGGAAACAGTGGAAAAGTTTAAGGGGGTGAATACTTATGTACGCCGTTGTATGTATTCATGGTGGACTGTCGGAAATCGATGGATTTTTCTATTCATTTGTTTCTTTTGTTCCCCCCCACAACAGAATTACCTCCAGGTTGGGAGAAGATAGACGACCCAGTGTACGGTGTATATTATGTAGAGTAAGTCTCATGTTACTCCATCATAACACACACACAAGCAAACCGCTCCAAGCTGGATTCTGTTTCCTCCTGCTTTGCATGCTGGGGATTTGTACGTGTCTGTGCTCGAGTTCTCTTCACCAGCACAGTCATTTTTTTCGACACTAACACCCCCCCCCCTTCTTTCTTTATCTGTGTGTCTCTCCTTCAGTCACATAAATAGAAAGACACAGTATGAAAACCCAGTGTTGGAGGCTAGACGTAAAAAGCAGGTCGATATCCAGCAGCCACCTGAAGGTGAGCGCTACGTCAGAGGTTCGTTCCACTTTTTTCTCTCTCTCTCTCACTCTATATATCATCGCCACTTTCAGAGTGCTGCATGCCTTTATTTGTTAAGACAGTAAGACATTTATTTAAAAGGTATTGGTTGGACACGGCTTATTTCTTTTTCAGATGAATGGTTCGTTAGGAAGTGGTGATCTAGCATGACACAATAGGCTGCCCCACACTGGCCCTAATTCATTATCGACCACGTTTGATTTTAAAAGGAATGTTTTCATTCTAAATGCTAATGTAGCTTATTCAATCTTAAGATAAATGTTTATAAAGAAGTATTTTTCAAGCTGTGAAGTATTTGAGGTTCTTACTAATTTTCAGTTCCCCTTCTTTTGATATATTTGTGTGGGTTGCCTGAGTCTTAAACATTTAAAACTATTTTTTTAAAGAGCAGTAACATTGTCAGACTACAAACTTTTTCCAAACCCAATTTAGCTGCAACTGTCACCACGTCAAACTTATTTAGCACAAGTTTGAAACAAAAAAAAACCCCAAAAAACCATATGCTACAGTCTAAATGATTTATTTTTTATTTGTTTATTATTTATAAGAATGTAATGTAGATACATTGAATTTATTTGTTTATAGGTATTTTGTTCATTTGGTTGACAGAAGGCAACACATGCAGGACTGTGCAAAAAAATGTAGGCGCCCTATTTAGTGCAGAGTCATTAAAGTGGGCTCTGTTCGTTTGTCTGTCCATCTGACTTGTTAGTGTGATACCTACAACCAAATTTGTTGTATGGGTCCCCCTCAGGGCCAATATGGTGGGATTGTGTATGGCTCACCTTGACCTTGTTTCAAAGTCTCAAGGTCACTTTTTGTATATTCAGCTTGTCAAGGCTTGTTAGTGTGAGAATTTTTTAAGGCAATGAAAGGATAAAAGTAGGATCACCAAATTTGGTGAATGTGGTCCCTCCAAGAAGGTCACAGTCACTTTGACATTATTTAAAGGCCAAAAGGTCACTTTTTCCTCAGTTTGGTTTGTCAAGGTTGTTAGTGTAATAACCTAACCAAATTTTGTGTCTGGCTACCCTTTGGGGGCAAAAAGGGTGGGATTGTATACGGGTCACCTTGAAATGTTTCAAAGTCTCAGTGTCACTTTTTCTATATTTGGCTTGTCAGGGCTTGTTAGTGAGAAAACTTCAGGAATGTCTAATTTGGGATTGTATATGGGTCACCTTGACCTTTATTCAAGGTCATAGCAGTCAACTTAGTAAATTTTCTATTTTGGCATAATATGAAATGGTCCATTTGCTGGGAGCATCTGGACACCTGTGGTTTATTTTTTATTTAGTGTTTTCTGCATTAGTCTAAACAACAAAAACAACAACATTTTACATTTGCAAACATTACATTTCCAGCAGAAAATTTAGCATGATGGGAAAATGTTTGTACGTTAGTAAAGAAAGTACATGAGGCATAAAACACAAAAAAACACCACTTTTCATACAAAAACATAATGAAGGCTACTGGGCTTTGCTGCAAAAATAAGAAGCAAGCGCAACAGTCAAAGTGTCCAGGAGAACAGTGACTGGTTCTGCAAGATGCTCAGGAAAACCAACAGCTAATGAGCTTATAAACAGCTTATATTACGCCATAGATGCTTCCTGATACTATTTTTTTAAACAAAGCAATGGTCATCACACCAGATACTGACTCTGTTTCATTTATTACTGTTTGCTGCTGTTTAAATCTTTCCTGTTTAGTAGAAACATTTAATTTCATTATTTTTGAAGGGGTCTTTGCTCTACAATATTTCTTAAAGGGTGCACAATACCATACATACAGTAGCCCAATCCCTGTAAAAAACATTTTATTAAATATTCTGTTAAACATTTTGGTCATAAAGCCGAAGGTATGCTTGGTGAAAATATGTAGCATTTCACAAAAGAACACCATACTGACAGTGAAGCAGGGGGGTGGCAGCTTAATGCTTTCGGGCTGCTTTCTTCAACTGGAACTGAGGCTTTAATCAATGTGGACAGCTCCAAACACCAATAGATTCTGGGACAAACCCTTCATGCGTGTGTCAGTACGCCAAAGCACCCACCCAAGTTAAGAAAGCAACGGCCTCACCAAGAATAGCTCATGAATGTTGGCCCAGTAAAGTCCAGACTGGCATCCAGTTGAATATATCCACAGAAGATTTCCTTGTAATTTTTAAGGATATAGACACTTTTTGCAAGGAATAGTGGGAAAATAATGGCAAGTTTCAACATGTGCATCACCCATCTTATAGCCCATTATAAGACTCTTCTGATGTAAAAAGAGAAAAAAGTTTTTTTCTTTACTTTCAAAGGTTGCAATTTCACATCAACAGTCAACACGTTCGATCGTCAGTGATTTACGTTTTATTTTTACATCATAAGAATATAACAGCATGCCAGTCCATTGCAGGGCCAACACCCACACAACCATTCACACTCACACCTAGGGGCAATTTGGAACAGCCAATCAGCTTCATGTGCATCTCCTTGGACTGTTGGATGAAACCGCATTATCTGGAGAAAAGCCATTCAACCACTGTTATAACATGCATCTCCACACAGAAGTATGCACCAAGCTGATGAACCCAGGACCTTCATGCTATGAAGCAGATGTGCTAACCACAACACCACCGTGCTCCCAGAAAGGGAATTGATTCACATATGTAGATGACGGGCAGAGCAATTTTTGTTGCGCACCTAAAAGTTAATGAATTTCTTAATTGCACTTTTTTGTATGCTGTGACTATTGGTGTTTGTGCTGTGTTCTATACATTATAATAATGGGTTTAATGCATTTGCTTTCAATTATTTTTATATTGTACTGCACAAAGTTTTAGACACATGCAAAGTTATATATTTATATTTACGTAGAAAATGTATGAGAAATATGTTTCTACATAATTTTTTTAAAATAGTAATAAATTAAATAAAGTGAACATTTGGTGTGATGACCCTAAAATGATAGTGTGACAGGTAGAGATTGTGCAGGTTTATAAGGTCAGAACCAGACATGGTTCTGGAAATTTTGACGGTCACACCTGCATCTTTATTTGTCTGTAAAACCCAACAACCTTCGTTATGTTTTTGTCTGGAAGGTGAACCCCTATGTAATATACTGCTTTCTTATGCATATGCTGGAAAACTAACATTGGAAATCTGAAAATAAAAGTCTATAGAAAAGTTTATACTAAAAAGATTGTCTAAGACTTTTGCACAGTACTGTATATAACAAAAGCCGGATTTATACGTCAAGACTTGATTGTTCACAGGGGTAAATCCTTATGCAAAACACAATCATAATTACACCATGTTACTTACTATTTTATTGATATAATCAATACTGCACAGTTTCTTTATGTACAATGCCTTGCAAAAGTATTCACCCCCTTGGCATTTTTCATATTTTGTTGCCTCACAACCTGGAATTAAAATGCATTTCATTTACAAAACATGCTGACAACTTTGAAGATGTGAATTTATTTTTTTTTATTGTGAAGCAAACAACACATAGGACAAAATAACAGAAAACTTCAGCTTGCATAACTATTCACCCCCCTAAAGTCAGTACTGTGTAGAGCCTCCTTTTGCATTAATTACAGCTGCAGGTCTCTTTGGATTAGTCTCTATGAGCTTGCCACATCTTACTGCTGGGATTTTTGCCCATTCCTCAAGGCAAAACTGATCCAGCTCCTTCATGTTGGATGGTTTCTGCCTGCTCACAGCAATCTTCAAGTCTGACCACAGATTCTCAGTTGGATTGAGTTCTGGGCTTTGACTAGGTCATTCCAACACATTTAAATGCCTCCTCTTAAACCACTCGAGTATTGCTTTATCAGTATGCTTCGGGTCATTGTCCTGCTGGGAGGTGAACCTCTGTCCCAGTCTTAAATCACAGGCAAACTGAAACAGATTTTTCTCAAGAATATCCCTGTATTTAGCACCATCCATCTTTCCCTCGACTTGAATCAGTTTCCCAGTCCCTGCTGCTGAAAAACTTCCCCACAGCATGATGCCGCCGCCACAATGTTTCAGAGTGGGGATGGTGTTTTTGGGGTGATGGGAAGTGTTGGGTTTGCGACAGACATAGCATTTCTTTTTCTAATTTTAGTCTCATCTGACCAGAGCACCTTCCTCCATACATTTGGGGAGTTGCCCCCATGCCTTTTTCAAACTCAAAAAGTGCCTTATTTTTAACACTAAGTAATGTTTCTTTTCTGGCCACTTTTCCATAAAGCCCAGCTCGATGGAGTGTTACGGCTTATTGTGATCCCATACACAGATACACCAGTCTCTGCTGTGGAACTTCTCAGGTCCTTCAGGGTTACCTTTGGTCTCTGTGCTGCATCTCTGATTAATGCCCTCCTTGCCCAGTCTGTGAATTTTGCTGGGCGGCCCTTTCTTAGCAGATTTGTTGTGGTACCATGTTCTTTTCATTTAAAGATGATGGATTTGATGGTGCTCCAGGTGTGCAGATTCATCACAAAAATATTTAAATTACAGGTTGTAACAAAATAGGTAAAAAGCCAAGGGTGGGGTGAATACTTTTGCAAGGCACTGTAACTGTAATAATATCTTCTGGTCCTATATGAGGTCATCTTCCTCTGTACAGAATGGATAGAGGAGCACTCGTCTGCTGGTGCTCCGATCACCGCATACATTCCAAATCATTTGGAAACGTACCGAGAGCCTCAGAGTGGCCCACAGCTCCCGCCAGTCCCAGGATGCAAACGTGAGCATCAGTCTACTGCTGTTAACAATAAAAAATGATCACAGGGTGTCAGTTTAGGGTTAAATCTAGACACTTAATCCTAAAATGCTTTTTTTTTTTTTACAAACTCCTGTCTGGACATGAAAATACCTTTATGTAATGATTCAGTTCTTATTATAAGTGATACGTACATCCTCATTGCTTCACTTATTTGGTTTTAGTGTGGGGTCTTTAAATATTGAAAACCCCTTCAAAGTGTGTGTGTGTGTGTGTGTGTGTGTGTGTGTGTGTGTGTGTGTGCGCGTGCGTAGGAGGGAAGCCGTTCTTCACAAGAAACCCAGCAGAACTCAAGGGCACTTTTATAAGCACCAAGCTGCTAAAAAGTAGGCGGGGTTTTGGCTTCACTGTGGTGGGAGGAGACGAGCCTGACGAGTTCTTACAGATCAAGAGTCTCATATTAGACGGACCAGCAGCCTTGGATGGCAAGATGGAGACCGGTAGGCAAACACATTCATGCTTTCATTATCCATGCTCCCAGGAAGGCATACGCAGTCTTACATGTCAATCACAGTGACACTTGATAATTGCGAGTGTTTGAGTAGGTGGGGGTGTCCGCTGATAGTGTTACACTGCCCTATGTGCAGATGTGGTTGGCTGATTTCCCACCGTCTTTCTGGTAGCAGTCATCTGATGGGTGGGACTTGGTAGGTGACCAAATTGGGGTGCACGTGTGTATTTTCCCAAAGACTGACTTGATTTCACAAATATACATCTGTATATGTCCAGCACACATTTCTTTTATATACCAAACTGAAATACACTCCTGCCTGTCTGTTCTCCAGGTGACGTCATCGTCAGTGTCAATGACACCATTGTTCTGGGCTACACACATGCTCAGGTGGTCAAGATCTTCCAGTCTATCCCTATCGGCTCAGCCGTGCAGCTGGAACTGTGCCGTGGCTACCCGCTGCCCTTTGACCCTGATGACCCTAACACCAGCCTGGTGACCTCAGTGGCCATCCTTGACAAGGAGCCCATCATCGTCAACGGCCAGGAGGCCTTTGAGCCGCCACCGTTGGGCCCATGTCAGTCAGGAGTTGGCACAGTAGGCATGGAACCACGCCCCTACAGCCCCACAGCAGAGGGGATGATGATGCCAGAGAGCTACGGTAGTGACGTGGTAACCCTGGCATCATCCATCGCCACGCAGCCTGAGCTTATCACCGTGCACATGGAGAAAGGTGACAAGGGCTTTGGCTTCACTATTGCTGACTGTGGTGGCATCGGCAGTGCCATTGGGGGCGGTCAGAAGGTCAAGCAAATTGTAGACTACCCGCGCTGTCGCGGCTTGAAAGAGGGTGACATTCTGGTAGAGGTGAATAAGAGGAACGTCCAGAACATGAGCCACAACCAGGTGGTGGAGCTGCTCAGCAAGTGTCCTAAAGGCACTGAGGTCACCATGTTGGTACAGAGAGGTGAGCATTTTGTAATCGTGTGTGGCGAGCTTATCATCACGAACTTCTCAGTGGGTTTGTTCCAACATTAAACATAGGATCCATTTTTTTAATCACTAAAAACTGAAGCAAAAGAAATAAAAATCTCAAATGATATCACAAAACAGATTCATTGACATACTCCGCCTCTTGTGACATTAAAGAGTATGTAAATATGCTAACATTTGCATTTATGCTGTTTTAATCAATTTATTTTCATAACTAAGAATGACTGAGATGGACTTTTATACCATAGTGCTTTAGAGGCTGGGGAGAGGAGATATGATGGGATATGAAAGGGTGAGAACGGAGGAATTGGAGAATAGATGTGAGGCAGGAGTTGTTGAGGAAGTTCTTATCAGCATATATGAAACTGAAGTCTGGCACAGTTTCACACACTCACAGATTGCTAGATTAGGTTGGGAGGTCGGTCGGCCATTTCTGGGTGTTAACATTACATATGAAGTCAAAGTCAACTTTTTTTTTCAATTTTGCTATACAGATAGTTATGTTACAAACACTGGGTTGGTTGAGGATTTGTAACTCGCCAAATACAGGTATGCCATTGTTTATATTTGTTCAGTGCTTCATCATGGTGACTTGTACAGAGCTATTATATTATATTACAGTGTCAGGACATTGCTTTAAGGTACGTGGGCATTTATCAACACTTGTCCCAAAAACTGAGTTTCATTCTCCCGTTTGCTGGCAGCAGCATATACCAAGCTTATAACAATACTTACATAACACACGGACACGTCACAAAATACCCTTCTTTAATTGCATAATTTACTTTTATTTAATTTACTTTCTCAAAAGACCCTACAGTGAATCTTCAAGGTTACTCATGGCATCCATCATACTGAAGAATTCCATAAATAACATTAATTTGTATACCAAGACAACCGCTAACTGCTCATGAGTTCGTATTCTAATAGATAAATCAGAGTCACTCATTTATACACATTTATATTCACTCACTCATTTGCTGGACAGTGGGTAGGCTGGTACCTTTCTCAGCCGACACTGAGCGAAGGCGGAGTACACCCTCAACAGCTCGCCAGACAGTTGCAGGACCAACACACACACACACACACAACTATTCACACTCACACCTACAAGCAATTTGGAACAGCTGATTAGCCTAATGTATGTCTTTGGACTGTGGGACGAAACCAGAGTACCCAGAGGAAACTCATACAAGCATGGGAAGAACTTGCAAACTCCACACAGAAATGCCCGAGTCTGGGATTTGATCCCAAGACCTTCTTGCTGTGAGGCGGACGTGCTAACCACTACACTACCGTTCCACCTACTCATTTATAAGTACATCTATTAAGCCTTGCTATTTCTCGTTCACACTTAAAGCTTTTTTAGTATAAAGACTTCCTGACTCACAGCAAGAAGGTCCTGGGTTTGAGTCCCGGGCTCGGTGTTTCTCTGTGGAGTTTGCATCTTCTCCCTGTTCTTGCATGGGTTTCCTCATTTTTTTCACCTGTGGTTTTCTCCCACAGTTCAAAAACATCCACATTCGGCTAATTGGTTGGTTCAAATTGCCCCTACGCATGAATGTGAATGGTTGTATGTGTGTTGGTCCTGTGTGTGCTGCCCTGGCAAGCTGTTCAGGGTGTACCCCGCCTTCACCCAGTGTCAGCTGAGATAGGCTTCAGCCTCCCCACGATGATAATAGGATTAATTGGTACAGCAAATTAGTGAACTTCCTGCTGCTCAAAATCCCGTGCTGTCTTGTCAGTGAACCTGAGTTTGAGACATGAGTGAGATTTCATGCAGGTTGCCAATGCCTCTCTATATTAATCCACCTCGCACTAACTCCGCTTCTCACTGGCTGTCATCACACCACCCTGTCAGTGATTATTTTTTCTGTGACCGCACACCCTGTCATGTTTTATTCCTTACAGATTCTATTAACAATTACTCTGTTAGGTAATTACTGTCAGATTTAATTGTCAAGTTGTTGCGCTCTCTGCAGAATATTGACAGGACTGGATGCCATGTGCTTATATAATCAGACCTACTGCTTTGATGCTCTGCTGCAGATTTAATGATCTGGTTTCTTAGAGGTTGTATTTGCTGTGAATGTAGAACTGTTATTTGACCTTGGAATGAATGTGGACCCAGAAGGAGTGTGTGCTCATTGTTAGATATGTGCACATGTAGAGAGGAGCATGACTGGATATGTAGGCTTTTAGTGGATGTCAGTGTAAGTTTGGATTAGAGTGAGTATCTTAGGTCCTTTCAACACATAACATATATAATTTCAAGTAATGTACGTGTTTTTATAATGGAACATAATGATCAGTGAGGTCCTCTCACATTTGAATTATTCCTTATACTATCAACCCTTCCCCTTTTTTAGTTAATTAAACATCCATATTTGATAATTATTCAGAGGCCAGTGCTAGCATTTCTGCAGGGGTGGCTGAATTTAGGATTTGCATAGATGTTGCTGATACTACATAAGCACTATAGGACAGTACTCTGGCACTTCACTAATGTATTGATTTGGCGTTAGACTCAGCAGCACTCAGACTGCTGGTATAAAGCCAGGCAGTTGAACTGGAAGGAATAAAATTAGGCTTATCACTCATCGTTAGTGACTCACATCCTTGTTACTGTGACAGTTCCGATAGCACGCAGCCACGCATAGATACTCCAAGGTGAATCAGGAAAAACACACAAATGTACAGAGAGAGAGAAAGAGAGAACACACCCTGTTGCCATAGCAATAACCCACACACATCCCAAGGCCTTTCTTTCTGCCCATGTATGTAGGAAATGTGCACTGTATTTCCCTTGGGCTCAAACCTTACTGAATTATTTTCATTAAATGTCTCATGACCTTATTTTTTTGAAGAACCATTCAAATAACTGAAAGGAGTACACTTAATAATCCTCTATATTCAAGTCCTCGGTGGTTGTAATAAAGATAATAAAAATGTAAATATTGGAGTGATTCGCAGCTGAATGCGAAGCGGCCGGGATGAGAATTAACACCTCCAAATCCGAGGCCACAATTCTCAGCTGGAAAAGGATGGAATTCAACTGGGAAGAGACCCCGGGGTCGACCCAGAACATGCTGGAGGGACTACGTCTCTTGGCTGGGGAGAGGGACGTCTGGACCTCACTGCTTAGGTGATAGATATTAACTATAACTATAAAATAGTTTTAGTTATAGTTATTGTTATTGTTCTTCTTGTTATTGATAGCTTATTCTTCACATTTTAGGACAGTCGTACTAAGCATTTCACTACATATTGTACTGTATATGATTTTGCATGTGACAAATAAATTTGAAATAAATGAATAAAAAGATGTAAATGATGCCTCACAGCAAGAAGGTCCTAGTTTTGAGTCCTGGGCTCGATAAAGATGTTTCTGTGTGGAGTTTACATGCTCTCCCCGTGCTTGTGTGGGTTTTCTCCAGGTACTCCAGTTTCCTCCCACAGTCCAAAGACATGCATATTAGGCTAACTGGCTTTTCAAGATTGCCCCAGGTGTGAGTGTGAGGGTCAGCAACATGCAGATACTGGAATTTCTACTGGAATCCCATGTACAGTTGAACAGTGGTAGGCAGAGAGGGTCTGTCACACGTTTAGTCACATCTGTAACCATTTACTCACTTAATCATATTAGGGTCACAGGGAGGGTGGAGCCTATTTTCAGCCGACTCTGGGTGAAGGGGGTCTACACCCTAAACAGCTCACCGGTTCATCGCAGGGAAAACACAAACATTCACACTCACACCTAGGGGCAGTTTGGAACAGCCAATTAGCCTAATGTGCATGGCTGTGATATGTGGGAGGAAACCAGAGTACCTGGGGGGAGAACAAACTGTGATGTCTGTGGCATTGTAATGTGACAAATTTAAATGATTTCGGGTGACCTTTTATTGTCACCAACATAAGATGTGTGTAGTGATGATATTGTTCAGGTAGTGATTTAGCTGGATACATGTGTCTGTTGGGCGGATTATCTTGCACGGGACTCTTTACTAAGCGAAATGGAAAGAAATTATTTTGTCCATTTCAAACCCCCCAAACAATGTATGTCTATGCAAAAATAGAAATGAAACTGAGCATTTCAATTAAAAAAACTCATTACAATTACATTTGAGCAACAATAAGCAAAAAAAATAAAAAACTACATGTACGGTGTACATCTGTACCATTGATCCTATTAGTGTGACAGGGAAGCTGGAGTCAATCACAGCTGACTTCACATGAGAAATGGGGTACATCCTGAACAGGTCACCAGTCTGTTGCAGGGCAAACACAGACCTGGGCAGTCATTCACACTCACATTCACACCTACGGAATATTTAGAGAAGCCAGTTGCCCTGATGTGCATGTCTTTAGACCTTGAGAAAAAACACAGTACCTGAAGGAAACCCACACAGCTACAGGGAGACCATGCGAACTCCACCCAGAAATGCCCTCACTGAGCCCGGGACCCAAACCCAAAACCTCCTTGTCGTGAGGCGAGTGTGCAAGCCACTACGCCACCCTGCTGCCAGCACTGTGATGTTCTGAAAATTCAAAACGGAGTAGGTAATCGCTACAGCATTATTGCTTCAGGTGGTCAGGTCGAGTATTAGCATTTCTTTCTTTTCCACACAATACATTTAAATGTGGATTTTACAGTTTGGTGTTGTTGCACCATAGTTGCTTATGTATGGTGGATTTTTTTCAGCCACTGCCTAATTAGTGAAGATCTTAATGCTAGTCGCTTACAGACAGTGGAAAAATTGCACTAATTCATTTATGAGGTAAAAAAAAAATTCTTTAAAATAAATATAACAATTGCACAAAATGATCTAGTGCAATGTAATGCAAAAACAAATCAAACACCAAATATGGACCTGTTCTGCCTCCACAGTTCTCTCAATATGATTAGAGTTGTTCAGGCTGTGTTACTGTACATGGTCTGTGTAAAGCAACTGAAGGTGTTTGGTCATTAGAGAGCTAAACTCTTCACACATTGTTGTTTCCAGTGTGGTGTAACTCATGCTAATTAAGCCTTCGCAAGCAGAAGCCAGCGTGCTGTAACAGCAAAACGTCCACGTGTGGTGCTTGTCGGAATTTGCAGAATCCAGATACTGAAGGATTAGACTTTGTGACAGTCTGACAGGAAGAAGTGAAGAGATGAAGAGTTGTAGTGGATTAGGAGCTTGTGTTTGTGAGTGTGAGGAAAGAAGAAGAGAAGGGGATGTTCATAGGGGATAATTTTCTCATGGAAGGGATTGACACACACACACACACACACACACACACACACACACACACACACACACATATATATATATATATATATATATATATACACACACACACACACACACACACACACACACACACACACACACACACACACACAAGATGACTATGGAACCTAGAGCACTGCCGTAAATCTCTTCCATCTTGCCTCCTGCTTGTTTCCATGACGATGCTCTGCTGCACTGCAGTACAAGGAGAGAGAGGAAGAGAGAGACAGATTGAAACATACTGAGGGAGATACATTATCAGCAGATTAATTTTTGTAGATCAAAATCATAAGATTGTACAAGATATTTACACAAATCAGCCATAACATTAAAAACATTACAGCCACTGACAGGTGAAGTGAATAATGGGGTGATCAAACTGGAGGTGCTATAAAAAAGCGAATGCTCCGATTAGCAATCCGCTATTCTTACATTTGTTGCACGACGTTCACAGCATCACGTATAGCAAATCATTCATTTTTTGTTTGCAAAAGCGTCAAGTTGGAGACACGCAGAATGTTTGATACTGGCTGGCATCCGCCATATTCCATATATTTTTTCATCATTTGTGTTTTATTCACATTTTGTTCACACTAATAACGCACGAATTAAAAGCGAATGGTTTGAGAACAAAAGTTTTTTCACCAAACATCTGCGAATCAATCAAATTACTCGCAAAAATGGTTGCGTGACCTTCTTGCAACTTTCACATGATATACGTATTTAAGCCACAAAATATTTGCTTGCATGAGCAGTCAACATTTGCAAAAATCACAAAACAATCAATTCCCATGAGTTGCTAGTGTGATCACCCCATCACATTGTTGATCTCATTACAGTGACACCTGCCAAGGAGTGAAATGTATGAGACAGAAAGTGAACAGTGAAGTTGATGTGTTGGAAGCAGGAAAAACAGAATATACCAGTGTTTTGTGAAATTAAATATTTTGATAGAATACATTTCTCCGTTTTTCCATAAATTATAAAATAACATTTTTATAATCGATATTCTCTCAGATAAGCCAGTGTTAAACTCACTGGAGTCCAGCAGTAAAAAGTCTATTAAATACAAACCCAAACTGAAATGAAGCACTTTGAAAAAGATACTATTTGAAACATGCTGGTGTCACTTTGAATATTGGTCGTTCGAGATGTTGGTGATTTCCTGATAAAGATTGTACCAAATTACACTCACGCCAAATCTCATGCTTGTATCACAAAATGAATGATTCCACTGATTTTCAGCACTAAGTAACTCCACTATAAAAGGTCAGATTTTCTGGGTGAATCTGAACTTTTTATTGAAGCATGTGATCAGAAGACACACTAATGTTAGAATGGATCATCAGGTTTCATCATCATTTAACCAAAACGGGGTTCAGAACCGAATACTAAAGTAATGCTGAAATTCATGTGTAGGTGATGTTACTTTAAATTAAATACTTCTGTTGAATTGAAAGAGAGTTCCATTTAGAAGCAAGTTCACTCAGAATTCCTGGACCCCACTGGATATATTTACCTCAGTAACTATATAAAAGTTTTATAAATAATGTCATCTTAGACATTAATGTTCTGTTGCTGGAATGCAGAATAAATTTATGGGGGTGGTGTGTTTATGGGGGTGGGCCCCAGCATTATTATTATACGTATATGAGTATGCATAGAAAATATGTTTTGACATGATATGAAACAGCGGTGTTGTATACACGGTGGGAATTTGTAGGAATACAACTTATTCTATACTAGGTCACTACACTGTAAAAAAAATTTTGTAAAAATTACAGTATTTACCCTCAGCAATAGTTTCCAGTAAATTACTGTAAATTTTATGGTAAGAAATTCTTTACCGTAAATATACGCTACAGTAAATAACTGTAATTTTCACTGTAAGAAACAGCTTACCATAAATAATGCAACAATAAATTACTGTATTTTTAACACCAACAGATATCTTACTGCAAACATTTACAGCATTTGGCAGACGCTCCTATCGAGATTTATTAATTCATATATGAAAGAGTTCCTGTATAATCACAGCACTACACTTAAGCAATGACACACATCAGGACAGGAAACAAAAACGTCAGTGTATATAGACACCACGTTTAACTTCTGCACAACAAACTGTGTTTTTTTATGTGGGGTGGGGGGTCTATTCGGGGACACTGGTTATGAATCTATCCACCTGTCCCAGATACTCATAGACTTCTCTCATGCTGATGTGGTTATCTATATAATCTAACATGAGGATACGCTCACTGTGGGTGCTGGTTGTGTTGCCTTGTTTGTAGGATAAAGACATGACTATTTGATTTTGTAATGCTGCTATACTGACACTCCTACATGAAGATAAATATAGATGAGTAGATGCTTAGATTCATGGTTAGGTTTAATCACGTCTCTGTTAAGCTACATCATGACCCATGACATTTTGGAGGTATCTGTCATGCAATTTACTCAGGTTATAAAAAGTAAGAGGAAGAAAAAGAAGAAAAAGTGGGGAAGAGATACATGATCAAGACCTATGGACTTTAATTTCTCCCTCTCTCTATATCTCTCTCACTCTCTCTGTATGTGTATGTGTATGTGTATGTGTGTGCCTGCCTGCCTGAAAGTGTGTGTGTGTGTGTGTGTGTTCCTGCCTGCTTGAGAGCCAGAGAGTGTGTGCACACACGCGTGCTCTTTTGGAGACAGATGGCCAGGACATCCTTCCAAGGATGTACGAAATGCAGAAATCACCCACACAATTACACACACACACACACACACACACACACACACACACACACACACTTCTTCACAAATTCAGAAGCATGACCAGATTATCAGAAAAGTTTGCTTCTATACATATATTTGATCACACGCTCACACACACACACACACACACACACACACACACACATGCTTTCTAGTTTCTTGTCCACCTCCTCATATTGAACGCTCATAAGAATATACAGAACATGCCCTGCATATCCGCTTCCATCCACGACATCCAGAACATTCACAGTAAAGAAAGCAGCAGAATAAGACAGTCCGATTAATGCAGCAGCACTAGCATGTAATATAGTAACAGCAACCAACAGTAGGTTGTTTCATTATCATGTGTGTTTATTTATGCGTGTGAGGAAACCAGTGGTGTCATGGTAGTTGTGGAAGGATGTGCATGGAAGTACTGATCTGTAAGGAATCACACCACAACGTATACTGCTACGGAAAAATATACAACAATGTGAAGTAGAATTACTGTTACAAGTCGAAGTTGGATATAAACTATTTATTAACCGAGCGTGAGGTCTGTACAGTGAAATCTCAGCCCAAGGTCTCTAGAACAGACAGAGCCAAAGGTGAGGGGTGGGATTTCTCTGTACAGACCGAGCAAGCGACGTTAATAAGTACTTTCTTATATGCCATTTTAACATGATATCTTTTCCTTAAGGAATTGTTACTTTTTCTTTGTGCTTTCTGCTCACTGCACGCTTCTGAACAATCCCATCTTCATCTGTGCCTGTGAGGGCTTCGGTAGCTTTCGGCTTGTTTTCCTTCCCGTTTTCCTTCACCACAGCTTTCCGAGTGACTTAACACCTGAATGTTCTGAGTGACCAGGTTATCACATCAATAGACTTTTTTTTTTTTTATACTGGTGGTATGTGAATAATGAAAGAGTGGTTCAGGGAGCATGAGGAATCATTTTCACATATGTATTGCCACCCCAGAGTCCTGATCTTAAACCTGTTGTAGGTCTTTGGGATGTGCTGGAGAAGACTTTATTGAGTGGTTCAGTTTTCCTGTCATCAACCCAAGATGTGGGTGAAAAATTAAACCCACTCTGGATGGAAATTAATGTTGTGATGGTGCTTAAGTTTGTTAAAACAATACCGTGGTGATTATGTGCTGTAATCAAGGCTAAAGGCCGGACCAAAAAAATATTAGTGTGTTTATGGAGATATCGTTGGGGCCAGCCAAAGAACTTTTGTAAATGTTACAACAGTGCCAAAGGTCACAGCAAGGTCAAATGACCAAATTAGTCTTCCCCATGTAGCTTCCTTCCTGTTTGTTATATAAAGATGTTCAGTACACATTCATGGTCAGGAAGGGGCTATGGAAATTGATGTGCATGCTCACCAGGGGTGGAAATGAACACTAGTCTGCTGGCCCGTGGCGAGTCAGAAATCTGTAGGGTGAGTGAAATTAGCTATCAAGTCATCCTGCTGGCGACCCGACAAATTCAATAGGCAAAGAAGATACAGTGTTCCTGACCAGTAAACATGAAGGATTAGTTTCATAATTTCACTCTCCTGTTGACCAGTAGCTTATTTTTGCCAAGTTCCACCCCGCTCTCACTCTTGTTGTTGGCCATATTTGTTTACTGTTATGGGTCATGAACTCATTATGCACACTTGCTTGGGTCTCTGTAAGTTCTATATAATTGTAACCCCTGCGAAGCATTATGGATACTATGTTTTCAGGGGCTGTCCGTATGCGCCACTGCCGCCAGCTTGTCTTGTTAACACTGTAGCAGTGCCTGTTCTTTATGGATTTATTATATATATTATATTATATTATATTATATTATATTAAATATATATTTTATGTTGAATAGTCCCTATGGCACGCCCTACCAGTCTATGGAAACTGGGCAACCTTGACCTATTTTTCAAGATCACAGAGGTCAATTTATTAAAAATGCCCATTAACACTCTATAGGCTGCAGTTGACCATACTGGGGATACACCTAGTGTTCTGTGAAAAGAACGCATTTCTAGTTTAATATAATTGAATAATATATAATATATTCACACATTATCATGAACATTATTATATTGCACACCCCAATAGAGAATGCACTCACACACATCCCCCCACATACCCCTCTTTTTGGTTATCTTGCCCTGATTTATCTTTACTGTGTTTAATTAATATTTTTTGGCTTGATAAAGTGAATCTCTGGGGTCTGGTAAGAATGAGTGAGGATGTGGGTTGTTGATTTCTGGCACTGTTGTTGATTTCCCTTGGGCAAATCACCTTCGCAATCATTGGGATCATTTCAAAGGTCATTCAATACATCACGTACGGTGTGCTAGACACCACCTTGTAGACAGATAACATTTTGACAGGCATCATGTATACTGAAGTGTACTTGGTGTACTGAACTTACCTTTTTTGATTTGTTTTTTAAATCTCGATATACTGTATTAATCTCGCAAAAGAAATTTGGTTTTGCATTCAACGCATCCAAAGTGAGCACACACAAGCACACACACACACACACACGCGCACACACACGCGTAAACTGATCACACACTCGCTCGGAGCAGGGGGCTGCCACACAGTGTGGCGCTCAGAGAGCAGATGGGGGTTAGGTGCTTTGCTCAAGGACACTAGAGTTATGAAGGTGAAGGAAGTTCACCACTGCCACACATTTTTCCTGCTGGTTTGGGAATAGAACCAGCGACCTATGGGGCCTAAACCTTCTTTAGGTCTCAAACTCTCTAACCATTAGGCCACGGCTGCACCCTCGAAGACACTGCAGTCTGATACAATATTACACTTTAATATTAGACACTTAACTTAATAAACTTAGGGACTAATAGACGTTTATACGTTGGTTAAAAGCAAAGTGCTGAAAGGGTTAAACATTTCCGATGGCTGTGAGAAATCAGTGCTGAAGTGTAGCCGGGGAGCTTCTGTTCATGTTGCAAGCCTCATCACTCTATCCTGATTTTTTTTTTTCCCCTTCCCATCATCCTTAGCGGTTCTCATTCATGCGCCACATTTATATCTGCTGGTTTATTTGATCTGAAGGTCAGTGACAGCTCAGCAGCTGTTCATGATTAGTGTGATGTATTATGTGTATTTATTGTGGTAGGCTTCCACCTGAACTTGGATACCTGATCAGAGTGAATTTGATAGACAGATTGGCATTTTTTTAAATTGACATTGAAATGTCATTTATACATAAATATATACTATATACAGCATATTCATTCATTCATTGATTCATTTTCTGAACCGCTTAATCTTAGTTAGGGTCACGAGGAGGCTGGCGCCCATCTCAGCCGACTCTGGGCGAGGTCAAAGTACACCCTGAACAGCTCACCAGGCCATTGCAGGGCATATACAGTATACAAAACCCCAATTCCAAAAATATTGGATCTCTGTGTAAAATGCAAGTACTAACAGGCTGCAGTGGACCTCATACAAGAACATGTAAGCATTCCTCACTCCGTCGGATCGCTTAATGCTATCAGGTACACCCTGAACAGCTCACCTGACCATCGCAGGGCAACATACACAACCATTCACACTCACATCCACACCTAGGTTTGGACAATTTGGAGTAGCCAGTTAGCATAATGTGCATGTCTTTGGATTGTGGGAGGAAACTGGAGTACCTGGAGAAAACCGACACAGGCACACGAAGTACATGCAAACTCCACACAGAAATCCCTGGGACTTGAACCCAGGACCTTCTTGCTGTGAGGCAGACGTGCTAACCACTACCCCTCCGTGCCTCCCACTCATTTGCTGTACTGATTATTCTTAGTAGGGTCATGAGGAGGCTGGAGCCTGTCAGGGTACACCCTGAACACCTCGCCAAACCATTGCAGGGCCAAAACACACTCAAACCATTCACACTCACATACATGTATTAGTATTTGTAAAACCCTTGTACTTTTTTAGTAATCCATGTCAGTACGAGTGAGCCTCAACATATTCACACGTATGTTCTATAGAATTGTTTAAACAGCCGCTGTAAGAATGATAATTTGCACCTGTGTGTTAGTGTCTTTGTGAGAACTGAAGATTTGCATAACTCACACCCTAATACTACCATATAAGGCTACACTTTAATATAGTATCTGACGGGAAGTTTTCTTCAGAAGGATGGCATCGAAGTTTACAAGCTATGGAATTAAAGTTGTTTTGTCAGAGCTCCAGAGAGGAAAAGGATCATTTTAAGTCGTGTGAACAGCAGAATTAAAGGACCTGCTAAAATGAAAGAGTGGAAACATATAACTGAAGCTTTAAATGCAGTATCACTTGTAGTCACAGATCTGCATAAGTACATGGCACGGTAATCTAAACCGCGACAGCTAACAATTCACCTGTCTCTGCAAATAAATCCACACGCTGTTGGAAAACACGCTCTCTTCCCAGGGCCGGACGCACTAATGCTTCCAAAAGTAGCAAGTCAGCCATGACGAACCTGCAAGAGCACACCCCACTCTGACCTTATAAACAAGATACTGTATATAGAGAAGACCAATTAACCTGATTAAGACAGCGTATATAGTGTAGTGGATAACACGTCCGCCTCATGGTGAGAAGATCCTGGGTTTGAGTCCCAGGCTCGGGTGTTTCTATGTTTGCATGTTCTCCACATGCTTGCGTGGGATTCCTCCATGTACTCGGTTTCCTCCTACAGCCCAAAGACATTCATAGGCTAATTGGCTGTTCCAAATGTCCCCTAGGTGTAAGTGTGGATGGTTGTGTGTGTGTTGACCCTGCGATGATATGATGAGCTGTTTAGGGTGTATCCCACCTTTGCCCAGTGTCGGCGGAGAGAGAGGACACCTACATAAATACATTTAGAATGAAATATAACGTGAATCCAAGTTTATAAGATCATGTCAAGTAATATGTTCAGATGAAGGAAGAGTCTTTTAGTAAATGTAAGTTAGAATAACAGCAAAATCATCACTTTGTTAGTACCTGTAGGAATATTCTAAATATCAGTGAATGCTATAAATTCAGATAAATTGTTCGTACGTGATGTATAGTGCATGTGGATCTTTCCCATTGGTTGCAAATTTCATTCATTCATTCATTCATTCATTAATTTTCTGAACCTCTTAATCCTTAAAAGGGTGCCGGGAAGGCTGGCGCCCATCTCAGCCGACACTGGCCGAGGATTGGGTACACCCTGGACAGCTCACCAGGCCATCGCAGTGCAAATCTCAGGAACCCATTTTTTCCAGAGGTGTTCCTGAGCCCATGCAGTGAGTTCCATGACAGAATCGTGCGTTGGTGTAAATTCTCAATCATCCAGGTCATGGTAATCTTAAAAAGCTTGAGTCGTGGCAACTGGACTACTTTTTGTGGTTTTTGAAGACGTTTCGCTTTTAATTCAAAAAGCTTCATCAGTTTCGGGCCTGTTTTTAATGCAGTGCCGCCCGAGGGTCCGAAGCTAGAAGGTTACGAGTGTCTGATATTGATTTTCCAGCGTCATCCCTTGCGCACAGAGATTTCTCCAGATTCCCAGAACCTTTTGATGATATTATGTTCTGTAGATGACGAGATGTTAAGGAACATTATTGTAGATACATTTTTATTGAGGATTGGTGAACCTCAGAACAGATGATCTTTTTTATACCCAATCATGTTGCTGATCTGTTGCCAGGTAACCAAATTAGTCACAAAATGTTCCTCCTGCTGTTTCTTTTTAGTACCACTTACTTTTCCTGACTTGTCCCCTCTTTTTTTGTGACATGTTGCTGCCGTCAAATGCAAAATGAGCCTAATTGATTAATTGAAATGAGCCAGTCTGAAACAGTCAGTTAGCCAACTAGTGCATGTATTGGACTATAGAACACCACACTACCCTGAGGAAACCCACACGAAACATGCAAACTCCACACAGCCCTCACTCCCCAAGCCCAGGACGCGAACCCAGGGCCTTATGACGATGCCTTGTTGCTCAATATGGGTTTATGAGATTTGCAAATCATTGCATTCTGCTTTTAGTTACATTGTACACAGCGTCCCAACTTTTAGGGGAATTGGAGGTTGTGTATAGAGATAAACGGAAATAGATTTTTTGCACTCCACTTTGGCTTTGTCATGCCAGTGTAGCCTGACAGTCTGCAAGAGCGTAAAATGGGAAGTGAGCCAGAAAAAAGGAGCGGAAGAGAGAGGGAGAGAGAGAGAGAGAGAGAGAGAGAGAGAGAGAGAAAGAGCGAGAGAGACAGAGAGAGAGAGAGAGAGAGAGAGAGAGAAAGAGAGCGAGAGAGACAGAGAGAGAGAGCACTTTTAACATTTAATGATTTGGGTAAATTGTGATTCAGAGCTGTATAGTTTAGGCAAAAATGCGACTCCATGTGAATGTTTTGAATAGTTTTAGCGCAGAATTTCGTTTTTCCCCTCTGAACCTCTGAAGTGTCCCAGGAGTGAGAAGTACATAAAGAATGAATGCGTGTCTTGCCATGAATATGAAACCGAATATTCATAAAGACGCTAGCTGGGGTGTATATTATGTAAGCAAAGAAGAAAGTGGCATCACACACTCGCTCACATATATGCTAATTTATGGTTTTGAATTCAGGAGGCTGTAATAGTGCAGGGATGGAGAGAAGATGGAATGATGATGCCGATTAACCTGTGAATGAGTTTATTAGATTTCTTTTACAGAACCATTCCAGAGTGATGAGAGACGAGTGTGTACATGTATAGGTTGATTAGAATGAAAGGTGGGATATTAAAGTGCGTGTGTGTGTGTTTTAGGTGACGAAGCGAGAGTGAGAAGGGGCGGGGGTGACTATTACCATGAGGGGTGGTGAGTGAAAAAAAGAGAGAGAGAAGGGAATAGTATGAAAGTGTCTTGCACTCAAATAATGGTGGAGATCTAATGGTCTCACACACACTCACACACACACACACAGGCAGTCAGCTCTCCAGGACGTCGCAGCATCCACAGATATCCACATTCCTTTGCTCGTTCTCCTCTCACCTCCATCCCTCCCTCCCTCCCTCCATCCATCCTTTGCTCCCGCAGTGAGAATCAGAGATTGGTGGAGAGGCGTACCAGCGTCACAACCGTGCCTCCTCTTCATACATGCTCCCAAAGCACAAGGAGAGAAAGAGAGAGAAAGAGGCATGGAAAGAGAGCAAGCATTCAGGTCCTAGGGTTTCCAAGGCTGCACACTTGTTTGTCATTATTTCTCTCTTTTTTTGGGTGGAGGGCAGGACCGGATAGAGAAGTATTAATGCTTTCTCTTTCTCTGTGCCGCTGTTTGACAGGGGTGGTGCAGGCCAAGAGGAGTCCCAAAGTGTTGGTGAGTACCATCTCTCAATTTTCCATTTCTCTTCTCTCTATCCTTCTTCATAACAGTTCTGTCCTGTTCATCATCTTTTTAATGAGTGGCATTGATTTAATGATGTACTGATGTAATGATGTGATGATGTGATGATGATGTGATGATGTGGTGATGTGATAATGTGGTGTGATGATGATGTGATGTGATACTAATAAGATGAACCTGAAGATCAAAATCAGTTAAAAACAAAAGATTAAAACATTAAACATAACAAAATTGTATAAATTCAGTATATTATATATAAAATATCTGTGACTTCTATAGTCAAAAAATACAGAGGACTTCTTTTCTCCTCTCTTCTCTTCTCTTCTCTTCTCTTCTCTTCTCTTCTCTTCTCTTCTCTTCTCTTCTCTTCTCTTCTCTTCTCT
>JAQMYF010000012.1:15208483-15214804 GCA_030014195.1 Neosilurus mollespiculum | reverse complement strand
TCTGTCAGTGTCTGTCTCTCTCTCTCTCTCTCTCTCTCTCTCTCTCTCTCTCTCTCTCTCTCTCTCTCGTTCCATCGTTTGTCCTTTACAGCTCTCTCTTTTGCCTTTGCGCACAAAAGTCAGAAACAGTTTCTGTCCCGCTGTCTAATGTTATGGATCAGTTCGAAAGAGCTTTGCTGAAATGCGAAGTGAGTTTGGTGCTGGCAGAGCAACTCCTTCTCTCTCTCTCTCTCTCTCTTTCTCTCTCTCTCTCTCTCTCTCTCCCCCTCTCTCTCTCCTCCTCCACCCTAGGGTCACTTGATGATTTACATGAAGTTGCATCAGTAAAATGCAGACAGGAGCTGACTTGTGTTTCTGCAATCCCACGTTTTTCTCTTAAGTCGTCTTTCGCCCGTCTCTCTCTTCTACCTCTCTCTCTCTCTTTGTCAGCAGTTGGAGAGGAAGGACAGCCAGGGAAGCTCTCAGCACAGTGTGTGCAGCCATCGCAGCACCCACACAGACTCACCGGTCCGCGCCGTACCCGCCGTGCCCCCTGTGCCCAGTGAGACGCTGGCGGCTCCGCCCCCAGTGCCTCCTCCTCCGACCCAGCCGCTCCCTAGCTTGCCGCCATTGGAGCTGCCCACCAATGGCACTCTTCAGAAGAAACCAGATCCTTTTAAGATCTGGGCACAGTCCAGGAGCATGTATGAAAGCCGAAGTGAGTAACACGAAGTGGTGAAGGCACGAGTGTATTATTAGTGCCTGTCTTGTTTGCAGAAAATCTCTGTAATACCAGTATAATTAAAGTATGAGTTCAGTTCAATAATTTCCTATAAAAGTAAGAAGAAACATGGGACGTACTTTTTTAGGCTGAAGAACACTCACAGTCTTGATGTTTCTCTAGCAGTCGCTCTCGTTTAGTTCCCACTCAGATCAGAAGGATGAAGTCGATGTTTTAATACGTTTCAGTCCACAACTTCTCAGATATTCTCCCTTTTATTTTCACTCTACATGGTGAATAAACAGGACAAAAGGATATCAGTCACTCTCTTATTACAGTAACGCCACTTAATTAGACTTCATTATATCATTATAGGCAGCATGGTGGTGTAGTGGTTAGCACGTCCACCTCACACTAAGACAGTCCTGAGTCCCTAGGTGTGAATGTGAGTGTGAATGATTGTGTGTGTTGCCCTGTGATGGTCTGATGAGCTGTTCAGGGTGTATCCCGCTTTTGCCCAGTGTTGGCTGAGATAGGCTCCAGCCTCCCTGCGACCCTAATTGGATTAAGTGGCTTGGCAAATGAATGAGTGAGTGAGTTGATATTTAACATACCAGGTCTTTCCATATGAATAAAGTCTTGGTTAAGTTTTGCATTTTCTTTCTTTTAGGTTAATGATGCATTTCAAATTTTTTCAGTCTGCACTGATGTAGAATGTGAGATTACATTAGATTAGATTAGACTGGATTGGATTTAATTCCTCATGTTAAGCGCAATTTGCCGAACCACTTAATCCTTCTAGGGTCCATCGCCAGACCATCACAAGGAAACACACACGCAGCCATTCGCACTGACACTCACATTTAGGGTCAATTAAAAACTTCCAGCTAGCCTAATGTGCATGTCTTTAGACTTTGGGAGGAAACCAGAGTACCTGGATAGTCTGGTTTCCTCCCACAGTCCAAAGGCGTGCACATTAGACTAATTGTCTGTTCTAGGCTTAAAGGTGGAGGCTTACAGCTTTCAGTATTGATTTTTCAGTTTTGAGTTTTTTCTAGATTCTCAGAAACTTTTGATGATGGTCTATATTGTAGGTGATGAGTTTTCACAGTTTTAGATTGAGGAACATTATTCTGATATAACATTTCATCTCACCGATCTGTTCCCAATTAAGAAAATTACTTGCAAAATGTTCCTCTGACTGTTTCTTTTAGTACCACTTACCTTTCCAGCCTTTTGTCATCCCCACTTTTTTAAGATGTGTTGGTGCCTTCATATTGAAAATGAGTTATTATTTATCATGAAATAGGTAAATGTCTTTCTTTCAAATTTTGATATGTGTTTTATGTTCTTCTCTGAAAAACATATTAGTTCCATCATTCATTCTTTTGCCGAACCGCTCAACTTTATTAGGGTCACGGCCAGGCTGTAGCTGATCTCAGCCAACTCTGGGCTTAAAGCTTTCTTAAGTGCTTAATCTTACTAGGGTTGTGGGGAAGGTGAAGCCTATTTCAGCCAACTCTCGGTACACCCTGAACAGCTCACCAGTCCATCACAGGGTCACACTCACACCTAGGGGCAATTTGTAACAGCCAATCCTAAAGTGCATGTCTTTGGACTATTACAGATTTGTTTTGATTGAAATATAATGGGAGACATTTAAATAACTAAGACCATACTGTGGGTTTTATTGTAGGCAGAAATTATTTATTTATTTATTTAATTTCCCTACTTTTAAATATTTTTATATCTTCTGTATCTCTTTTTTTTTATATAGAACCTCTTACTACCAATGGGCTCTCAACATCCCCCCGCCCCCCATCTCTCTCTAACTCTTTTATACATTATGTATGACCCTTTCACGTCCTCCCACACATTGGTAGAGTGGATATGAGAAACTGGGCTCAACACTGAAGACGTGGTAAAATCTAGTGTCTTATATGTGGCTGTTCATTGCAGTAGTGTATTACAGAAAAATAGCAGGTTAAAATAAAATAAAATGTAAAAAAGCCCACATGATTTACTCCCTATCCCCGTGTGGATAAACAAAGAGGAATGTTAAAGGTTGAAATGGATGGACAAACCACTAAAGTGTGGCATTATCAAAGATTTATGTACTGCTGGTAGGTGGCAGTTTGGAAAAGGGTATTTTTATGTACTGGGAAAAAGTTCTGAAAATTTCAAGCCTACTCTTTGTAATCTATAATTCATTTGGAACTGTATTGCAGGGTGGAATAGGTTGAGCTGTGTGTGCTTTTATGCATATACGTATGTTTTGCATGACAGATTGTTCACTAATAGCAACATTTGGTGCCTTCCGAGTGTCCACCGATGCTGCCAGCACCCAGTCAGGCCTGTTAAATGGTCCACAAGGAGCAGCGAGGACCGTTAAATGATCGATGCTGGGTTTAAGGTTGTCAGCCAGGCGATTTAGACAAGCTCTTTAAACGACTCATGCTGTGCCTCCTGTTGGGGCCATTTTGCTGTTTGTCTTTATGGAAACTTGTGCCTTGCATTCTGATTGGCTTGGATCCTGCCTCTCTTGCTCAGCAGGAGTCCTGATTGGTGCAGATAAAGGCCAGGGGCAGGCTAATGAGATGTGGGAATTGGGATCCATCTGCTGTACCTTTGTCCACCTCACAGTTATTTACACATGTGTTATTGAATCAATGCCAGTTTAATAAAAAAATAAAATACACTTTTGGACTAAAATCCATGAGTCCCTTTCTCACCTTCTGAATATGCCCAGTCATGCAAGTTTGCCCTCTTTAATGAATAGTGCTAATGATATATGATCATTTAGCTTTTTCCTGAAACTATAAAAGGGCTAAAAATATTTTCTATAAAATATTTTCTGTGTACAGATATTGCTGTTAGGCTTTAAAACATTAAGCTACACAATTTGATGAACATGGGTGGCATGGTGGCATAGTGGTTATCACATGTGCCACACTGCAAAAAGGTCATGGGTTCAAGTCCCCTGCACGGTGAGGATGTTTTTGTGTGGAGTTTGCATGGTTTGCCCATGCTTGTGTGGGTTTCCTCCAGGTACTCTGGTTTCCTCTGACAGGCACTCTGACATGCACATTAGACTAACTGGCTGTTCCAAATTGCCCCCAAGTGTGAACATGAGTTTAAATGGTTGTGCATGTTGCCCTGCAATGAACTGGCGAGCTGTTCAGGTTGTACTCTGCCTTTGCCCAGTGTTGGCTGTGACCCTAGTAGAATTAAGCAGTTTGGCAAGATGAATAAATGAATGAATTAGATGAATATGATATAATTACCTTAAAGCAACATTTTGTGTGTGTGTGTGTGTGTGTGTGTGTTAGCTTAGTGTAGTTGTATACTTAAATCATTAGAGCTATTTAATAAATTACTGTGTACTAATTTTATATTATATTCTGTGATACTTAAGAACTTCATTCAAGTTTAACGTACAATTTGTCTGTTCTGAATCATTTATATATAGCTGGGCTGGTTAGCTATAATAGCAGAAAGAACAGCTTTCTATTCTAGCTTTCCTTTTGTATTTCCCACCCTTATGTCTTTCTCTCTGACCCCATTTTATGATCGCTAGAGAGACAGAGAACATATGCATGAGTGTGTGTGTATTTCAGAGTGAGAGCAAAAAATAGGAACACAGTCTGTGTACGTGTGCCTGCAAGTATGGAAATCCTTTACTGGGATATTTTTAATGTACCCATCAGGATGTGCTGCTAAGTCAACTATTGCTGCATGAAGTTGTTTCTGGTGTGCCTCGGGCGTGAGCTTTTTTAAATTGTTTTTTACCCCTCAGCCCAATGGGTATGAGGGGTATTGTCGTCAAGCGCGAGGTATTGTAATCACAGTTACATTCTGTGTATTAGCTCAAAGACGCCATCAGTGATCATCACGTTTTTTGGATGGATGTTGGAACTGTGTAACTACACAAGACTATTGATTTTTTTTTTTACTCATGGTTTGATATATAGTATGGCTGCATCTTGAAGTTGTATTTAGCACACTACCTCAAAAATGCCATTTCAACAAATCAACATTTTTCGTGTGAATGTTGGGATTGTGAAGCTACATAAGCCTATCAATTTTTGTTGCAGTCCGATATCATATATAGCCACCACAGCTGCCATCTTGAACTTAGGTTCTGCGTGTTAACTGGCCAAAGCCATCACCAATAGTCACCATTTTTTGGTGTCCATCTTGGGAGCGGGCATACCTTTTAATGTGGCACATGGGCTGAGGGGTATTGCCTGCTTTGCTTTCTTTGTTGCCTGTAAGTTTGTTTCTTAAATAAAACGGAGTTCTTTCCTTTTGTATTTAATTGTGACTGTATTCTGTAGCACTGTTATGTTAATACTGGCTTATTCATTACTGTGTTACTGATTGTTGTATATTTTAGTGCCGGATTCTCAAGAACAAGACATCTTTCTCTGGAGAAAAGACACAGGATTCGGTTTCAGGATCCTTGGTGGGAACGAACCTGGAGAACCAGTGAGACCCTCACACACTTCACGCTCTGTTAAATTGATGGCTACATGAACACACGATAGAGAGTCTAATAACGAACATATGTTTGTTTGTGTGTTTTATTACTGTATTAGATATACATTGGTCACATAGTGAAGTATGGCGCGGCAGACGAGGATGGGCGCCTGCGTTCTGGAGACGAGCTGATATGTGTGGATGGAACAGCCGTGGTGGGCAAATCCCACCAGCTGGTGGTGCAGTTAATGCAGCAGGCAGCCAAACAGGGCCACGTCAATCTCACAGTCCGCCGCAAACCAAGCTACGGAGGTACACACATCCAAACATACACACCTACCAGGTTGAACTGTTTTCTCATATAGATAATTTTGTGTTTGTCTGTATATATATATATATATATACACACACACACACACACACACACACACACACACACATATATATATATATATATATATAAATTGTGGCCCATCTGTTACTACACACAATTTGTCAGCTTTCTTCCACCCTGACCAGTCAGATATTTACTGTCTGAGAAGCTGTACTGGATACTGCTCACATACTGATTTTTTTGCAGCAGTACATGAAAAATGAAACATTTTGCAGTACATGACATTTTCCTAGATGATATACTACACTGTTGAAAATTTCCAGCCAGATCACGGTTAGTCAACTGCTGCATCCTATGATGCAATACAGTGATGTCCATCCATTCATTTCATTTTTCCGTGCTGATTTATCCCTTATTAGGGTCTCAGGAAGGCTGGAGCCCATCCCAACCAAGACTGGGCAAAGGCAAAGTACACCTTGAACAGCTGGCCAGTCGATCACAGAACTAACACACATACAACCATTTACACTCACACTCCCACTCCCACCTAGGAGCCATGAAGAATATCTATTTAGCTTAATGTGCATGTCTTTGGACTGTGGGAGGAAACCGGAGTACCCGGAGGAAACCCCCACAAGCAGGGTGAGCACATGCAAACTCCAACTAATTAAACTAATGGCACTTATCTGTTTTTGAACATTTTTAGGTGTAATAACTTTTCATATATAGGGGCATCATGGTGGAGTAGTGGTTAGCTCGTTCACCTCACAGCAAATAGGTCCCGGGCTTGGCGGAGATGTTTCAGTGT
>JAQMYF010000012.1:15169303-15181831 GCA_030014195.1 Neosilurus mollespiculum | reverse complement strand
CAATGGTGCAGGTGTAGAAGGTTTTTAGCACCCTTGAGGGCAGGTTAAAGTCCTTCAGGCGTCTGAGATGAAAGAGACTATAAACATATCTGCAGGTTTTGTAATCCAATTAGCACACTGAAATATTCAGGAACTCTAATCAATGAGCATTAAATGATCGATGTGCCCAATGTTATTTTCCCTTTGACTTTCCTTGCTGATGCTGTTTTCCATTATACGTTACTGTTGCTGAGTTCTTATTTAATTTTTCTATCCACACACAGGTTGCTTTGTATTTGTCTTTGTTTGTAAGTGTATGTATGTGTCTATGTTCTTCTTTTTTCCTGCACTGTATACGTCTACAAGGTGAGTAGGATATGCATAATTATAATCTGCTTATGTATTATTTGCCTTGCTGACCTTGGGAAAAGATAAACATAGCTTATCGTGTCACAGAGACTGTTTTAGCTGTAATACCACACACTTTAAAGCTTGAACAATACAAGGTGACTCTAGGCCTTGATTCCAGCATAGACTCTACTGAGAGTAGCGTAACCATACTAGGCAAGATATTGAACATAATTAAGTACAAGAACCTTTAACTGTTGGTAATCTTTCCTTTCTTTACATATATTTGACTTTCAGTTAATTACAAGTGGTGAGCAAGTTCGCCTTACAGCAAGCTTCGACAAGCGTCTCTGTGTGGAGTTTGCATGTTCTCCCTGTGCTTGTGTGGGTTTTCTCCAGGTTCTCCGGTTTCCTCCAACAGTCCAAAGATATGCACAGTAGGCTCACTGGCTGTTCCAGATTGCCCCAAGGTGTGAGAGTGTAAATGGTTGTGTCTGTGTTGTCCCTGCGATGATTGGTAAGCTTTTCAGGGTGAACCTTTGCCCAGTGTCGGCTGAGATAGGCTCCAGCCTCCCCACAACCCTAGTAGGATTAAGAGGATCAGCAAATGAGTAAGTGAGAATAATTGACCTTTAATGTACTAGTAATCTGCTTATTTGCAGATATACTGGAAACCAGACATGAAGACAAAGGGTTTTATCCTTGAGGTGAAAGTCATCATTTTGCTGAGATCCAGTAAGAAGGAAAAAATACACCACACTGAATCTCTCATTTCAGATAAGTCTGTTTTTATTAATTTCACAATGCTACTGTAACATGTTCGATTAACAATGCAGCTCAATTAATACATGAAAAGGGTTATTCATTTGCAGTGTGCATTTTATTTTTATGTTGCCTTGATTACATGCCTCTACAATCACGACAAAGCCAGTAAAGTTAGGAGTCCAACAATAAGAGTGCTAAGATATTAGTATTATTTCCTTTTGCCATTTTTAAAAATAAAACAATGTGCACATCTATGCTGGACTTTAGTAAAATATAGAAACAACATGGACGTGGCTCGTCCTTTCTTTCAACTGTCTTTAGTTGAACCAATTGGGTTTAATAACCATACAAAAGGATGAAAAGACTTTACTTCTGTGAGTCGTTGTGGTCACTTGATTCTCTGGGCTGAAGTCTTCGTCTCGGTGGCCGTTGTAGGGGTGCCCAGTGGGTCTTGCTACAGTGAGTAAGTTGGCTTGTGTCTTTATGCTGGAGACACGGAGCTGGAGGAGACGGATGAGGCCTCGGTCTTGGAGGCAGTAGTGGAGGCGCCCTCTTCTTCCTCGAAGGGGTTCTTGCCACAGCACAGGGTGGTAATCATGCAGTGGCGGAACTGCTTGTTCATGCAGACATAGATGATAGGGTTGAAGCATGAGGAGCTTTTCGCAAAGAAGGCTGGGAGTGTCATGAAGACAGGCCCGAACTCACTGCCCTGATGGGTGAAGATGTACCAAGCCACACTGGCATAGGGCAACCAGGCCACCAAGTAGCCAATGAACATGATAATAACCATGCGTGTGACCTCACGCTCAGCTCTCTGGGTAGTTTCAGATTCCTGCTGTGCAGCGGCAGCCTCCTTGACAGTGCAGACCAGACGGCCATAGCAGAAGGTGATGATGACTAGTGGGATCAGGAAGTGGACCACGAACATGTAGATGACAAACGACTCATTGTTAAACCCCTCTGCACGAGTGTAGTAGTCAATTCCGCATGAGCACTGCATACCCTCAGGGATATAACGGGACCAGCCGACCAGGGGGGGCACAGTACAGGCAAATGCCATGACCCAGGTGAATGCTACTCCCATGATGGCATGGTTCTCTCCAAATCTGAAGTTACTCATGGGTTTGCAAACAACTACCCACCTCTCAATGGAGAGCACGACCAGGCACCAGAGTGAGTTGATGCCACCAAAAGTTGCAAAGAAGCCTTCCAAGTTGCAGCCAAGGCGCCCAAAGACGAAGTAGCCATGCATAGATGTGTATACCGTGGTCGTGAAGCCTCCAAATACCATTAACAAGTCAGCAACAGCCAAGTTCAACAGGATGTAGTTTAGGGGTGTACGCAGCTTCTTGTGCTCAATGGTGACATACAGCGTAAGGAAGTTGACTGGAAAGCCGATGAGAATGAGGAAGAACATGTAGGCTCCCAGCATAGCGTATGCCCATGGTGCCACTAGGTAGTACTGAGGATATTCGTATGGACTTTTCACAATGCCAGTGGCATTGGACATGGGCACGTAGAAGAACGGCCCCTCTGTTCCATTCATGGCTGTGGTTGAGTGGTGTGGTTCCCCCTTTCACTGGACTTTGGCTATGCCTGAGGAACGGTGGTGGAATGTGTAAGGTCTGTGCTACAAATGGACCCTGGATGTATCCCGTTTGCTTTATATTGCACCTGGGATTACCAATGCTTTCCACAATGTCAGCAGAACATGATTTAGGCTGCAGATAATTAAATAATCCCGTCCACTGCTGCACTGCATTTCTTGTAACTCATCAAGTTATTAAGGTTACCTGTCCAACTCCAGCAGCGACCCACACCTGCTGACTGGTTAAGTCCGAGTATGATTATCAGCAATAATTCTTCAAAATAAACAATTTGCTTTACTCCATTCCCTGTGTTTGAATGAATGGAATAGAATATTGAGTGTACTGTAATTAAATATGTTCCACGTACACCTTTGTGGGAGAATCTACTGGGAAGTGGGTGAAATTTGGCCATGGTTTAGGAGATTACATTTTCCATCCACGTTCCAGCTCCCAGAGGTATCTTAGCATCAGATTGGCAGGGAAGCCATCACAGGAAGTCATATTTATCAAGAAGAAAGTAATACTTTCCAAGAGTGACTCATTTTCGATCTCAGTTCTATATGTAGTCCGGCCATCAAGTCTCAGAAGGCAGTTCTATACCTGACGCTACTGGATGCAATCAGTAAGCATCAGTATTTAACCCAGCAGTCTGAGCTCAGTGCCCACAATCCATGTCAACAATATAGAGATAGAAAAAAAAAAGTACAAATTCTAGAAATATGGCAGGATGCATTATGTCTCCGAAGGAAATTATCTATTTAGTTATAATGGCATAGATTCAGGCAATGCATAGACACTAGGAATGCTGGTAGTATTTGGACTTTAACTTATATTGTTAAACAACAAATAAATGCTAACAAATAAATATATACACCCACCGAAGTCTTCCTCCAAACAACCACGTATACTTTAGACATTTCTTAGGCAGTTTGAATGCAATTTAAAGCTTGAATTCACGCAGACTACCCTTTAGATGTCAGAATTGCTGGACTGTGGATTTGGGAGAGAGTGCGCTGGGCTTAGCAGCCTTCCAGTGGTGTGTCGCATGGAGAGGATTTAAAGATTAGAAGAATTTTTGCACACTTAAAGGCATTAAGCAGCTTTCTAGGATGTCTCACATTCACCCTTCAGGTCCTTAGAGGATCTGTGCAGGCCTATAGTTCCACATCGGCTAGTCTGAAAAGATTGATTTCTGTTTGAACTGAAATGAGTTCTGTAGATAACTTAGAAATTGATCAGCAATTATTATTGTCATTAAACTAACCGGCTTCAATGTTGATCTGATTTTTGTAAAAATAAATAAATAAACAAACAAACAAATAAATAATTATAATAAAGAAATGATAATAAATAAATATAATAAAAAAATGCTAAAAATAATAATATTGAGAAGAAAATTGTACTAAAATATGTTATACAGTAGCCTAATTGACATAAAAAGTAATATATTATAAGTTATGTATTATTATAATAATAATGTTGGGCAGCATGGCAGTTTGGAGGTTAGCACATCTGCCTCACAGCAAGAAGGTCCTGGGTCCCAGGCCCGACTAGCGCATTCCTGTATGGAATTTGCATGTTCACACCATGGTTGCCTGGGTTTTTTCCGGTTTCCTCCAACAGTCCAAAGACATGCCCATTAGACTAATTGGATGTTCCAAATTGCCCCTATGTGTGAGTGTGTTTGTGAAAACTTTCACAATAGGTATACCCACCTTCACCTAGAGTTGGCTGACATAGGCCCCAGCCTCCCTGCGACATTCGTAGTATTATAGGTTTTACATCATTTGTAAGATGAAGTACCACACTTACAATGGCAATGTTTAGTGTTATTATTAATCTACCCTGAAAATGAAATGGTTGCACTTTGTACGTTTTTTATTTATTTATTTATTTATTTTTTTTGTAGGTCTAGTGCAAAAATGACCTCATTAAAAGATTACATCATTAAAAGCATGACAACGTTGATGGAAAGTATAATCTTTTCATAAGTGACCTACTTCCACTAGTGGCCACTAGAGGCAAAGTTGGAATTACTGCCAATGAGAAAAGTAAGGAAACAAATCATTAAATAGTGGCTTGGAATATGGAATTAATATAATATATAGGATTTAATAAGGATGGATTACAATTAGATGCAGGTTTTCCAGGTGTTCATGCTTCATTGGTGGTAATACCTGAATAATTCTACATGTTTTAAGCCATTTTTACTCCACTGATTATACATAAAAGACAAATACATTAAAACATTTATAAACTCTATCCACAGAACATGACTGTCCCACCCTTCTTTTACTTAATAAACTTTGAAATATTATTTTTAAAAGGCTAATTGTCTGTTCCAGATTGCCCCTAGGTGTAAGTGTAAGGGTGGATAGTTGTGTGTTGGCCCTGCAATGATCTGAAGAGCTGTTACAGGTGTGCTCTGCCTTCACCCAAAGTTGGTTGGGATGGGTTCCAGCCTCCCCTGCAGCCCTAATAAAGGAGAAAGCATTCAGAAAATGGAATAAAAATGAAATATTTGAAAATAAATCATTCATGTTTGTAATGTTTAATGTCACTAGTGTCAGTAATAGTGTATATATATATTTTTTTTTATTTGCCAATTTTAAGCTAATAACACAAACTTTTATATATTACTAATTTTTCAGCAAAATGAAGCCAGTTCAAATTTGAGGAGCACTTATGGAGTGTAAGGTACCTCTGCCAGGCACAAATAGATTATTATAACTTGGCATTGTTATAATGAAATGTCTCCCCCTAGTGGGTGTCAGATGAACATTTTGCCCCATGTTAATTAAAGGTAAAGACTTTTCAGAATTTTATTTTAAAAACATGATTCCATGCACGAACTGCCTCCAAAATTTTATGGGTTCTTTCCCAGCACAGACCCCACCTGTCCACCAGGTTTGATGGAAATCAGATGAGCAGTTTTTGCATAATCCTACTAACTAATTAACTAACTAACCAACTAACTATTGTTATTACTATATTTAATTAATTAAAAATAGTTGAGATAGGCTCCAGCCTCCCTGCACCCTTCGTATTATTATAGGTTTTGCATCATTTGTAAGATGAAGTACCCACACTTACAATGCCAGTGTTTAGTGTGATTTATAAAACCCTTTTTACAAGCATTTATTCTAATTTAATAATTAGAATAAATGCCTGTTAAGAAGCCTTTTATGAATTCCTGGACCAGTACCTGCCCCAAATATTACGGGTCCCTGCTGGGTCCATACCCCATCCCTTCACCAATTTTGGTGAACAGTTGTTCCATTGTTTCTGGGTAATCCTGCTAACAGACAGACAAACAAACAAACAGACATTGGTAAATACATATCATCCTTGTACATAACCAAGTGGTGGAAGTGAAAAAAAAAAGTTTATTATTGCTGAAATACACTATACTGCCAAAAGCACAGACACCTGAGTACTGAACATACCATTCCAAAATCATGGGCATGACTGACCAACTGAGTTACTATCATGACAGCCTCCACTCTGAGAAGGCCCTCTACTAGATTTCGGAACGTAGCTGTAATGCTGTGAAGAGCACAAGAGGTCACACAGTGTCAGGCAAGGTGGTCTGATGTACAGCCGTCATTCTGATTCCTGTCAGCGGCGCTCAGTGAGATTGAGATTGAGGTCAGGTTTAATGCGACAGCATGCAAAGAATTTTAAACGATTGTGTGCTTCCTACATTGTGGCTACAGTTGGGTGAGAAGTTACATATGGTTGTCAAGGTGTCCACAATCATTTCGCCACATACTAAATGATACTCCACCTCACAGCAAAAACGTCCTGGGTTCGAGTCCCAGGCTTTGCTAGAGCATGTAAAGTATTCGCTGTGCATGTGTGGATTTGCTCTGGGTACTCTGGTTGGTTGTTCATTACCCCTAGGTGTGAGTGTAAGTGTGAACGATTGAGTGTGTTGGCCCTGTGATGGATTGGTAAGCTGTTCAGGGTAAACCCCACCTTCACCCAGAGTCGGCTGGGATAGGCTCCAGCCTCCCCATGACCCTAGTAAGATTATGTGGTTGGACAAATGATTTAATGACATTTTAATGCTAGGACTGGAGTTTCCCATTAAGCACATTGCTATATTGTATAAATGTTGATAAGAAAATGATATTCAAAAAGGTAATTTTTTTTATATTAAAATAATTTTGCTGAAATCCTTTTGAAATGAATTTGGTATCACAGTATTCTTACTTGGCTCATAATGCTATCATCCTCACAGTGTAAAACATTTCAGTGCACTTCACACGACACTGTTGTGGAATCTGTGCTAATTATGCATGCTATCCTTTCTCAGTAATAGGCTTCTGCAGGAACGAGACACTTCACTGTCTGACTGTTCATAAGAACGATGTCTGCCTGTATGTGTTTCTCTCTGTATGCTACAGCAGCCAGATAAACGTGATGATTGGGACAGAGAAGACGGACACCATTTGTGTTAAATACTCTGCTCTCTCTATATCAGTAAAATTTACTGAGAATTATGTGGATTTTTACCTCTGCTTTTTGGCGGGGAAGGTTATATGCATTCACCAGCATCTGTTTGTTTGTTTGCTTGTCTCTTAGCAGGATTATGCAAAAACCACTGAACCATTTTTTACCAAACTTGGTGGAGGGACCTGGCAAGAACTAATAACATTTTGAAGCAGATCTGGATCATAATCCACAAACAGGGGCTCTGAATGTTTATTAAATGATTTTGTCTGTTAGCAGGATTATGCAAAAACTACCATACATATTCTCATCAAACTTGGTGGAAGGGTGAGATATAGGTCTGGCAACAACTCATAACATTTTGGAGCAGATCAGGATTACGATCTGGATCCATGAATTTATTTAAGGCTTTTTAACAAGCATTTATTACAGGATTTTAGCCTGTTAGAAGGATTACACAAAAACTACTGATCCGTTTATCAGCAGTTTTGGTGGAGTGGGCATGGAAAGAACCTAATCACATTTATTAAAGATTATTCACAAGCATTCACAAAAATTCAGTCACTGCTATTGGCCTGAACACATTTCCCCAACCAGACAGGCACACATAGCCCACATGACTGAGGTTTATGCACTCATGCATAACTCATGTTTATGTCTCAATTATTTTCTAGTTTGTTTGTTTTTGTGTGTGTGAACCAGCGTCTCTTTTCTACTGTGTTGAATAATAGGAATATTTTTATATTGATTAATGTTTTAAAAAAATTATTAGCACATTTAAGAAAAACAGTCATTTATTAACTTCATCATTGCCAGAAGTAAAATAATTATTTAAGATTGACAATGATAGGCTTGCTGCAACAGTATTAGACAATTACAGACCCTGATAAAAGCAAACAATCAAGCAAACAAACAAACAAACAAACAAATAAATAAATCAATCAATCAATCCATAAATAAAAAAAAATAATTACAATTACATTCACCATTTAACTGGATACTGACTCAAGACTGTAGATTACTGTAAGCATTATGTCTTATATATAGATTAAATTGTATGTGAGTCTTCATAGTGAAACGTTTTGCTAAGGAATGTGATGTAATAGGACATCATTATGGATCTGAAGATGTGTAAGTTCATAGTCAGTTTTAGTCCAATTTTAGACGGACACAGAATTCCATCTTAACGGACACTAACATGCAGTGTATAGAAAGTTTGGCAGTTTATCCAGACACCAGCAGAGGACTCTGTTGGCTGCACAGAATTAAACTGTTCCAAGGACCACAGCTCATCTCACCACCACACAACTGTAGAGTTAAACATGCTGCTAATGACTACAACTATAATATCAGCAATTATTATTATCTCTTTCTTATTTTATGTACCTTGTTCCCTGCTTGTTATTGTAATCCTGATAATTGACAGAAATGTATGGCAACAGCAGCGCCCAATCATGATATCCGGCACCTGGTGCTTTGCACAGCCTAATGTTTTCCTTTATTTAACACACCTGATTCGACACTTTAAGCGTTTGGTAATTAGCTGATGAGCTGAATCAGTTACATTTGTTTGGGTATGGATAATATCATCCTGTACATCCCAGTGGGTGCCACCACCATTGTTTAATGGTTTATTTTCTACCTTGTCCATGGCATCTGATCATTATTAGACACCATGACTAGCCTGTTCATGCTAGAGGTGTGCACTTGGTACAATATCCCATATAATGTTCTGTTTTGTTTAAGGCTAAAATATTCCCATGTTGTATTTGCTACAGATTCAGCAAAATTACTAAAGTCTTCTTCCTCATTGCTGTACAAATCTTTCATAGATATCTATCACACTACTAAAGATTGAGTGTGAGGAAATGACACTTCTCGAAAAGATTTCATTGTCTGATATCACCTAAATCCCAATATGCAGGCAGTGTTTATTTATATTCGTGTTCCAGTCTGTTACTGTAACCTGCACAAGCCCACACATTTGCGCACATGCATTGGTTCATCAGACCATGTGATCATGAATGTGAATGCTCAAGCTCACTATTCCTGTGCCTCGATTTGCATTTGGTTGAATCATTTACATACTGCAGTATCAGTGCACCTGTGTGATGACACTAATAACCCCTGTGTCTGGTTTCCATGGCTCTGAGAGGAGGCCGAGCTTTGTTCTGAGCTATACTAAGGTGGCTTTGTCTTGTGCTGAGCCAGGGCTGGGGTTTAATCACTCTCATGTTCCCTTCCTAAACACACATTATAAGAGAGAGCCTGACCCTCCAGTTCCTTCCCAATCAGCACCTTAAAACCAAGCAGCTGTGGAAGCAGACTATAGTCCTGTAATAATGGACAAAGTAAGGCACTGTTCTGTCAGGGCTCAGCACGCTACAGGAAATTAATCACGCAGGCAGTGTTCCTGAAGGCTCTGACTCACTGCTGAAAAATGGTGTTATTTTGTTCCTGTGGGTTTGATTATGATATGGGGATATGTGTAATCATAAATGCATACTGGGGACTGGGGACCTGTGCTACCTCTTGCGGGTTGGCAATAGTGGTGCGGCGAGTTTATAACCCTTTTTTGCCCGTTGGAATGTGGGATAATGGTGGACACAAATTGGTGCCATTATAAGTTCTCACAAAGTTCAAGTTGAATCCCTCATCTCTCTCTTTCTTTATCTTTTTTTTTATTATTCAATCATTCATTTTTTCTACTAGGGTCGCAGAGAGGCTGGAGCTTATCAGCACTCTGGGCGAAGGTGGGGTACACCCTGAACAGCTCGCCAGTCCATCACAGGGCAACACACTCACAACCGTTCACACACATATCTAGGGGGAATTTAGAACAGCCATTTATCCTCATATGGGGCATGTCTTTTGGACTGTGGGAGGAAACAGGAGCACGCAAGCATGAGAAAACTTCATAAAGAAATGCCCTAGTCCAAGCCTGGGACTTGAACCCAGGACCTTCTTGCTGTGAGGTGGATGTGCCAACCACTACACCACCATGCCACCCTATACAGTTACTAGAAAAAGAAAATACACCCTTGACATTTTTAATTTGTATTTAATACACATGAATGGTGCAATCTGATTGGCCCAATATCTTCAGATCATTATTCCAAGTGGATAATGCTTGAAGCAAAATGACAGAAACTCACAGTTTGTCAAAAACATTTGAGCTGGCAGTGTCTTCATTATGATGCATTAAAAGGAAAAAATAAACCACAAAAGATCTTTTTAATTTGATTTTAATTTTGCTATATTACAAACCTTATGCAAACACACCTTATGGAACCAGTGCCTGTGTAGTATGTAGGCTGAGCTCAAGTGAATGAATGCTGAAAACACTCCACAGCTATTAACTCAGCTCAAGACACAAAGCTGACCTAACAGTCTCTGCCAGATTTATATATTTAACTATAAACTTTAAACGTTGCTATTTAGCTTTTTTATTGTATTTCTTTGTAGTATATACAACATTTTTTCAATTGCATTCAAACAAACCTTTATATAACCAGTTTTCCCATGTGTCCATGTGGAATGACAACTCTCATTGCATGCTAAAAACACACTGTTAAAAACACTGATAAAATCTCACACCAGCAGTCTCTGTTATGGCTAAAATATGTGATTATTAACTATAAAAATCTCATTTGAGTTTGCCTTTCATTATGTATTATCATAGTACTATCAAAACTCTAAAATGGTACGGTTCAAGGGGAACCTCAACTTCACCTTGAGTCAGCTGAGATAAACTCCAGCCTCCTCCTGACCCTAATATGATGAAAAAAATGATGAAAAAAAAAAAAAAAGAAGTCACTATTGAGATGCTGAAGATTATTAAGAAGTGTAACTCCCTCAAAAAAATGGTGGGAAAACTAGAAAAAAAGACCATTCATTCATTCATTTTTAGAATCGCTTAAACCTATTTAGGGTCGCGAGGAGGCTGGCACCCATCTCAGCCGACTCTGGGCGAGGGCAGAGTACACCCTGGACAACTCACCAGGCCAGCACAGGGCAGAAACACGCTGACCATGCCTCTCACCATAGACAGTGTGAGACGTGGCCGGCCTTTGCTAACCCAGTTAGCTGAACTGGGGTAGAAAAAAACCCATTCTTTTCAAAAATACTATATGACACCTCAACTGAGGTTTGTGCACAGACCATAAAGGTTTTGGAACAATATTCATTGTTCTGATGATACCAAGGTGGAGGTCATCTCATACCAACTGTTACCAACACTCTATTACTGATTATTATCATTGCCTACACCCAATCACTAATTATCACCATTCCCCACACCCAATCACTGAACACTATCATTCCCAACACCACATACCCAAGTCCTGTAATTTCCAACACCCAATCACTAAACACCATTATTCTCAACACCCAATCACTGATCACCATCATTCCCACACCCAATCAATGATCACCATAATTCCCAACACCCAATCACTGACCACCATCATTCCTAACACCCAATCACAACGCCAACATTCCTAACACCTATTCCCTAAACATTGTCATTCCTAACACCCAACCACAACACCAACATTCCTAACAACCAATCACTAAACACCGTAATTCCTATCTCCCAATCAATGAACACTGTCATTCCAACACCCAATCACTGATCACCGACATTTCTAACACACAATCACTGAACACTGTCTTTCCAAACACCTATTCACAAAACACTGTCATTCCTAACACCCCATCACAACACCAACATTCCTAAAATCCAATCATTATACACCATCATTCCTAACACCACTTCACAACACCATCATTCCTAACACCCAATCACTGAATACTGTCATTCCTTACACACAATCACAACATCATCATTCCTAACATCCAGTCACTAAACACCATCATTCCTAACACCCAATCACAACACCATCATTCCTAACACCCAATCACTAAACACCTTCATTCCTAACACACAATCAATGAACACCGTCATTCCTAAAACCCAATCACTGAACACTGTTAGGAATGACAGTGTTCAGTGATTGGATGTTAGGAATGATGGTGTTTAGTGATTGGAAGTCATTCCTAACACCCACTCACAACACTGACATTCCTAACACCCAATCACTAAACACCGTCATTCCTAACACCTAATTACTGATCACCATCATTCTTAACACCCAGTCAAAACACCGTCAATCCTAACACCCAATCACTCAACACTGTCATTCCTAACACCCAATTACAACACCGTCAATCCTAACACCCAATCATTCAACACTGTCATTCCTAAAACCCAACCACAACACCGTCATTCCTAACACCCAATCACTGAACACTGTCATTCCTAACAACCAATCACTAAACACCGTAATTCCTATCTCCCAATCAATGAACACTGTCATTCCAACACCCAATC
>JAQMYF010000012.1:15152220-15162315 GCA_030014195.1 Neosilurus mollespiculum | reverse complement strand
TGAACACTGTCATTCCTAACACCCAATCACAACAGTGTAATTCCTAACACCCAATCACTGAACACTGTCATTCCTAACACCCAATCACAACACCGTCATTCCTAACACCCAATCACTGAACACTGTCATTCCTAACACCCAATCACAACACCGTCAATCCTAACACCCAATCACTCAACACTGTCATTCCTAAAACCCAATCACAACACCGTCATTCCTAACACCCAATCACTGAACACTGTCATTCCTAACACCCAATCACAACAGTGTAATTCCTAACACCCAATCACTGAACACTGTCATTCCTAAAACCCAATCACTGAACACTGTCATTCCTAAAACCCAATCACAACACCGTCAATCCTAACACCCAATCACTCAACACTGTCATTCCTAACACCCAACCAATGATGACTATTAATTTCAACATAATCATTCGTGAAACTGGTTAGATGACCAGTCCTCAGGATATTCTGTAATTGATAACTTCACTGTGCTAATAATTATTGTTATATATAGTGTTATATTATTATAGCATACCCATAAGTGTTTAATCCCCAATGTATTTTGTTTTCTGGTTAAACTTTGCTCTTTTTTTGATAAGTAAATCATTATGACCACTTGATTAATATGTGCATTCACACGTTGCAAAATATGGTTACATTTAAAATATGTATTCGTCACTTTCCCCTGAAAATATTTGGAAGTGCTGATGGGTAATTGAGGAATTAGCATTTCCCTGTTTTTAACACAAAATGTTTGGGATGATTAATGAGAGAGAGAGAGAGAGAGAGAGAGAGAGAGAGAGAGAGAGAATGATGGAACATTTTAAAGACCATCATGGGGAACCACAGTGTAAAGAACAGGATGTCCCACCATAATTCAGACAAGATGAAAGTATCTCAGATAGGCAGCTGAGAGACCTATGGCATCAACAAAGGAACTGCGCAAATATCCACAAGTGCATAGAGATTGCATGTGACTGATTTTTAGATGAGGTAGCTCATGCCCAAACGGCGGAGTACATCAGTCACAAGCACTACAGTACATTTTTATGTGAAAAAAAAAACCTTTTCTAAAATGAAATGACAAATACTGGAGAACCTGCATTGATCAAACAGAAAGAAAAATAACTTTTAAACACAAAATTACAGCCTTGGATGAATCAGCTCTGGATAAGAGTGTCTGCTAAATGATGTAAATGTAAATGTAAAAATCAGCTGAATCAGTAATACTCACACCTCGACCAAAGACAGTGCCTTTATGGTGACCATCATGACACTGGAATTTATGGCATGTCTATTAAAAGTGACACTGTGTATCAGGAGATTTATTTATTTAACATTAATTGTAAGTTCTTGTGTTCACTGAGTACGCCCTCTACCAAATGGCCGTCGGACCGTCTGTGTCCTGTCTGAACAAAAGCTATAGCATTACCTTCTCAAAAATATTTTTACTGTGAAACACATGGGTAGGTTAGGACGTTTCAGAATTGGGGTCATAGTGGATTACTTCTTGAAAGTATAGGTGTCCCCCAGTGCAGCCAACTGGGTTATCAAAGGCCGGCCAAGTCTCTCACTGTCTATGGTGAGAGCCATGTAAAAGAACCATTGCTGATTTTCGTCAGGAGTAGGCTGCATAACTGTCAGCGTGTTTCTGCCCTGCGATGGCCTGGCGAGCTGTCCAAGGTGTACTCTGCCCTTGCCCAGAGTCGGCTGAGTTGGGCGTAAGCCTCCCCGCGACCCTAATTAGGTTTAAGCGGTTCAGAAAATGAATGAAAGTATAGGTGTGCTCACACGTTACCGATTATGATCCCAATTGGAGTTGATCATATTTTAATGTTATTCCAATGTTAGTAAGATGTTTCAGCTGATTTTGTTTCAATGTGTACCGATGTTCTCTGATTTTTTCCTGTTTCCCTGATATACTCTGAACACACCAGATCAATACTCCCCAGATATTTCACTCTTTCCCAGGGTGTAAGTGCATCTTAACAAATGCTTGATGGATTCCATATTACTTTTTGAACCCATCTTTTAGTAGATAAATGAGGTGTACAGTTATGGAATTAAAATTTCCAACTAGAGGGTCACTCATAAAGCACATGTTACCTCTATACACCAGAAAGAAATGAATTATGGTGACAGGTGCATTGATTAACCTGAAAAAAAGTCTGGCTAAGACTGCAGGGTATTGTTATAACTTGGCATAGTTATAATGAAATGTCTCTCCTAGTGGGCATTCAATGAACATTTAGCACCATGTTATAGGTAAGGATTTTTCAGAAATTCATTTTGTTTCTTGCATGCTAAGTCATAATTATAAATTCATTTCACATGTCATGTATATGCACATATATATTAAAATTTGTACAGAGGGCATGTAAATCAAGCCACTGTCTTGCCACTAACAGGTTTCTGCACAGTAAGCTAGAACTATTAAAAAAGTGGTTAGTGAGAAAACTATTATCCATCATAACATGCAGGGTCGTGTTCCGACAATTTTGAGGAGCTCTGGTTTGACAGAACAGGGCAGACAGCAAGGCTTCGTGACGGTGCTCTACCTACATTATCTGATTTTCCACAACATCTTATGAAGCCTGTAAGTAACTTTCAGTCAATTATAATTATTATTCTTTATGATTAAGTAGTTTTATTGGTATTTACGTTATCAGGAATCCTGCTGATTTCATCATCATTATAATTTCACGCTGTCATAAAATAGTAATTGCTAATAATCACTGGAATTATTTCACACTTTTCTGTCTAGACGTAATAAAACAATAAAAGTTCCCGATCTCATGTATGATACACAGTATATCTCTTTACAACTGCAGCTCATACGCAGGTTATAAACTTTCAACATTTAGAAGTAAATAAAATATTTTAGTAATATATATGAACTGTTAACCTATATGTAACTAATGGCAACAGCCTTCCACTTTTCACCTATATGTACACTGTGTATATATGTTTAAAAGCCAAGCCAAGCTTGCCTGCTACTTATTGGGGCCCGTAACATGGCTGCCAGTCCAATCCCGCTAGCCTTAAAGTTGAGCGGTTCACTTAGTCACATGCAGCATCCAGTCTTTATCCAGATCAGTGGATGTACCAGAGTCGGCTGAGATAGGCTCCAGTCTCTCCTTGACCCTATTAGGATTAAGCGATTCGGCAAAGAAATGAATAAAAGAAGTTTTTTCCTAATAGTGTTGCAGAAGTTTCCACAAATATGTTGCACTTGTTGGTTGCTTTGCCTCCATCCTTTTTTTCACTTCATCCCAAACCAGCTTGATGGGGTTTTATTTTTGGAGACTGTTTTGGGGTCATTCCATGATTTAAAGCCTAGTATAGCCTGTATAAGGTTTCATTACTCTAAATGTGCCTAACATGTCTTAATGGAGCCCTGCAATAGATTGACCACCCCAACCTCTCAACCAAAGTCAGCTGGGATTGGCTCCAGCTTCCCCACAACCCTGAGGGATATGTGCTACAGATAATAAATAGATGGGTGTCCCTGTGGACATTGTTTACAAGATCTGGGAAAGCTTAGAAAATATGAAGGAGGACTGACCAAACCATATAACACACATAAATGTGACTAAGTTGTTTCCTGCTCAGTCTGTAAGGTTATAGGTATTAAACAATAATCAGTATCTCTTCTGACAGGTATGGACCTTTATCTGCTGTCAATCACGCATAGAAATTTAACCAATCAAAACCCTACCCTAATAAAAACCTTTTCTTAAGCACTCGCCTCCCACACTAGTGCCAACACGTCGTCCCACAAATACATGCAGGGTGATAGAGAAACATATGAAGCTCTTCACTGTTACTGCTACTCCTTTTTACCAAAGCTGAAGACCTAGTTGGATAAGCACATTCACTCACTCACTCCCCCACTCACACCACTGAGAGGTTATCTCAGTCGACAGTGGGTGAAGGCAGAATACACCCTGAACAGCTTGCCAGACCAGCACAGAGCAACAGACACACAACCATTTACACTCACTTCTCAGGGTAATTTGAAACTTCCAATTAGGCTAATGTCTTTGGACTGTGGAAGGAAACTGGAGTACCTGGATGAATCCCATGCAAGAATGGGGAGAACATACAAACTACACACAGAAACACCCTCGCTGAGCCCAGGACCTTATTGCTGCAAGGACGATGTGCTAACCTCTACACCACAGTATAAACAAGCACAGCTGAATGAAAACAATATCAGCAAGGCTGATAAGGCTGTTTGATCGAAGGTAAGCAATTTTAAAAAGTAAATATACAGTATATTTATATATAAAATGGTTTCAGCTTCTAACTGCAAATGAGGGTAATAAACACTTAAATACATTTTGAAAGATGAATTAACCAGAGGTAATCAACCAACCAGCTGCATCACTCAGTCGGCGGTCATGTTTGTTTATTCAGTAAACTATAACCATCTGTACAAATATATCATAAAGAATACTCCCCGCCCTGCTTTACACGTGCAATAAGATTCCACCAATCTGTCCTGCTGCATTTCAATCCCTTTTATTAAGCATTTGTTTTTGTTCGCCATTGAATGCGGTAACTTTGCTGAGACTTTCACTCTGTCCCCTGCTCTGTCTTAATCTTTATATCATGAACAACCTCTTAAGTAAAATAATCGATTAAATTTCTCTCTGTTACTCTGTTAAATTCTCTTGTATAAAGTAGACACATCTGGCAAACATACGGTCAGGAATACATATTGTCAAGAATACACAAGATAGAGAGTCGCTCTGTGGGACACTGGAGACATGTAAACAGTGGGGCGGAGCTTAGTCATGTTTTAAAGCTGAGATGTTAACTGATATTTCATCTCCTTTCCAAAGATGTGAAGGCAGTTGGATTTGAAATACAGTTATCATGGTGGGCTTTGCTATGATTTCTTGCTCAGAAGAGAAAAACTGGAGCCAGAATCATGTCATTACTGGGAGATTTTGGTTACTGGTACAAGGTTTTGTTTGCTTGTTTTTCTATATCAAGCACCTGTTTCTATGTGTAGGGGACATTTATTTGATGCATGACGTGCTCACCAACTGGATTGCCATACAGATTATAAATGTGAAGTGATGTTTAATGGTTACAAAAGCAGGAATCTTGAGCTGATGAGAAGTAGTCTCTAGCTGTTCTTATGGCAGCAAGCACCGAAAGCAAGAATGTAGTGTCTATTGGGGGGTATAATTATTATACAAAATGGCATAATGGTATAATGGAGGTATGGTGGCGTAGTGGTTAGCACATTAGCAAGAAAGCCCTGGGTTTGAGTTCCGGTCTTGGCGAGGGCGTTTCTGAGTGGAGTTTGCATATTCTCCTGGTGCTGGCGAAAGTTTCCTCCTAGTACTCTGTTTTCCTCCCACAGTCCAAGGACATGCACATTAGGCTAATTGGCTGTTTCAAATTGCCCCTAGGTGTGTGTGTGTGTGTGTATGTGTGGTGGCCCTGCAATAGTCTGGCAAGCTATTCAGGGTGTACCCCACCTTTATCCATTGTCGGCTGAGAAAGGCTTGAGCCTCCCTTCCTCGACCCTAATAGGAATAAGCAGTTTGGCAAATGAGAGAGTGAGTGAGTGGGTTTATCTGAGATTGTATAAGGCATACTCTCTGCATCATCATGCGCTGAATGAAGAGCTATTCTGTGAGCAGCTAAGATGATTCACCGTGCGATGTGATGTAATGCCTGTTCACAGTAGAAACACTATTTTCCAGTCTTTTTGTACATTCTTGGCCAGTGAACTTAGTGTAAATGATCTGCATTGGGTTGCAAGTAAACAAAATTCCAGCACAAAATTCTTGCTTTAAGGCCCCATCTTTACCAACAGCCAGCTGATCAAATACACTGTAGAACACCTCAGTGAAGAAGTCATGGGACGGTACAATTTAACCATAAAGTAATGGACCAGAGTAGCACTTAGGCAGTTAGCAGTGAAAATAGTCGATGAGCAGATTCCTTTTAGTGAGGCTCCTGAGCAATTCAATTCAATTCAATTCAGTTTTATTTGTATAGCGCTTTTTACAATTGACATTGTCACAAAGCAGCTTTACATAGTAAAAGTAATTTAAGGAGGAATTTAAACATTTTTCTACAACCCTCTACACATCCCTAATGAGCAAGTCCATGGCGACAGTGACAAGGAAAAACTCCCTCAGTTGACACAAGGAAGAAAACTTGAGAGGAACCAGGCTGAGCAGAGCCCCATAGGTGCGGAACATGACTTCGATGGTTGTCCTGTGTCCTTGCCTGAGTTGATGCTGACTAGCTTTTATGAATCGCTGATTTGCATCATAACAGGCAGCAATAAAAAACAGATTTATTTATAAATCTGCTGCTCAGGCCCCTGTCACATATTGACAATTTATCCAGCGTATGCCGACAAATGAGAAATTTGGTGAATACGCCTACGTCAAATAAATTATGGGTAAGTTTTGTGTAAGTTAACAACATGCTGGTACAAGTACTCTCGAAGTACAGAGAGGTCATCGAAAAATTTTAAGCATGCACAAAATTTCCAACATATGCTATTGTATGGCTCAAACCCCTTGCTCACTGGGGCGAATAAGGTGGCGAATGTCACGAACGGGATTTTTCGCAAAAAATCGTAGATGTACGTGTTTCAAGTACAAAATTGGGGTGAAATGTTCCCCAAGTTTGCATCGGTTTGTCTTGTGTGTGCTGGCTGCACGGAAATTTGAAACATTTCTGGTGAAGGAGCGTGTTCCACCTGTTAATCACTACGCTGTTATAAACGCCATAATGCCTCTTTTGTACGCCTTTTTTGTGTTTCATTTGTCACGTGCGTCTTCCCTGCATCTTCCCAACGTGTTGGCAAAGCTCACTTTCGTGCCCATTTGTCCTCTTGCTCGGCCTCTTGTGTTGGTGAACTGGGCATTTCCAACATACAGCTAGTGCAATGGTGGCAAAGGAAACGTGATGGTGGCAAATGCAACCAAAGAAATTGGCTGCGAAAGTGGAAAAAATGATGTCGAGATCGCAGATTTTCAATTCGTCCTCATTGGCCGCCTTTGCCGTCATTCTCCACACACTGTTTGCCCAGTAAGCCAGGAGTTTCATATGTTAAGTTTTAACGTAAGTTGTAGGTAAGTTGCCATAAGTTGTAGGTAAGTTATGCAATCGGTCACACACGTTATTTGTAAGTTACTCATAAGTTGAATATAATGTCTAGTGCACTTTGAACCTACGTATAACTTATACCAACAGATGTCTAGTGTATTGGCAGTGTTTGCAACTTTTGACCAAAGATAGTCTAACTTATACAGTAGTGTATTCCCAAAGATCGATCATATGACGTAGCCTGCAACTCCCTGATTCAAATCAGACCCTCACTAGACATCTCAGTATCAACATCACTGTCATGCTGAAGAAATTGATGAGGTCATACTGATGTTGGAGGACAGCTAGCAAGTATTCTCATTTCAGCCTTGCCGGATCCTCCATCTCTCGGATGATATGGATATCTGCACCCCATGGAGTCTTCAGAAGTACTCACCGGTTCCTCGTTTGAACCTCATTTTATATACCAATCATATTATATACACCAATTATATGCTAATAAGCCCATATTACACTAGCTGTAAGTTAGAAAGACGTTCGGTAAAAGTTCTGTGGTTGTCCGGAACATGTCAGATATGTCTACATATGTCAGTACACGTTGGAGATAAGTTCAATATAAGTTAGCTATAAGTTTTTGATAGGTTCTGGATAAGTTATGTATATGTTAAAAACTGGAATAACATAGTTTAGTGTATGGTAGCGTTTTATAGAAATTTGTCATATGTTGGCATAAATTCACAATTCACTGAGCAAAACAACACATTAACAGAAACACGGAACATGAACTCGTTAAGCAGATAATTGAACAAGCAAGAAAGGTGATACAAGAAATCAGAGAGTCAAAGGCGGTTTGACCTTTTCTTCTTTCATTTCAGACGTAGTCGGGAAAAGCGGGGGGTGGGGGGGGTTATTTATTTATTTAGTTGGTTAATTAGATAGTTAGTTAGTTGATTCAACCCTTAAAGAAGCCGTGCAACTCTTATAGCATCAGCCTCTGACAGCTAATGATAGAGATCTATCAGGAGCGCCGTCTTTGGGCAGTTCCTTCATCTACACATTACATTTTGTTGGATTTGTATAATTTTTTTAAACCTGGGACATGAAGTTTCTGCAGTGAGAATCTGGTGTTGTTGTAGAGGGTTTGGTCACCTTGTAAAATACCTAGAGCTGTAATGGCCTGATGTAGATAATTGAAATCTGCAGCACAGTATATCACACAGTATTGGGGTATAGTAAAATATTTCATTATAAACATGCTGTAGGTCATGTGATCAGCACAATTCCATTCATTCATTCATTTGCCAAACCACTTAATCCTATTTGGGCCATGGGAAAGCTGTACCCATCTCAGCTGACACTGGTTGAAAGCGGGGTACACCATTAACAGCTTGCTAGAGCATTGCAGGTCCAAAACACTCACACTTACACCTAGGGGTAATTTGGAACAGCCAATTAGCCTAATGTGCATATCTTTGGACTGTGGGAGGAAACCGGAGAACCCTGAGGAAACCAACACAAGCATGACGAAGTCATGCAAACTTCACACAGAAACACTCCTGTCAAGCCCAGGACTCGAACCCAGGACCTTCTTGCTGTGAGGTAGACGTGCTAACCACTACAGCACCATGCAACCCATCAGCATAAATCAAAATGAAAACTTCACAAACTGAAAAGAGAACCAGAGAAACAGACTAGCAGTGCTTAGCAGTGTCAGACTGAGTGTATAATCTGGAGGCATTAATTGCTTGTAAGGTTAATCCAAGAGACGATTAAAATGAAAAACAGGCATGCATAAACATGCATAAAACTGAATAAAACTGACATGAACACAGGCAGAGGATCTTTGGAAATCAAGTTTGCGTATTTTTACAGGCCCTTTAATACTACAAGACCAAGTGGCTCATTAAGTTGCACGACTATCAATCTGGAGATTGCAAGTTCAGATCCAGGTTGAGGCACGCAGCCATTCGTGGCCGGGAGTTAATTGGTCGAGCTCTTATGGAAGGAATGGATGGTACACTTTCCTCAGCCAATCAGCGAGAATCTGTGAGATCACGTGTTCAAGTGGGTGGATATCGCTGTCCCTCCGAGTGTGATAGGTGCCCCAAAATATACGTGCGCTAACAGTTAGTAAAGGTGTGGGTGGCAGCATCAGTCCTCATGAAAGGGGAACGTGCTTGCTAATGCCTCTTCCTGGTTGGTGGTGATCATGTGGTAGGGAGGCAATACTTGACAGGAGAAAACTGGCTAGGAGTAAATTGTTGAGGGGACAAAAGACCTATGGAGAACATGCAGTATAAAATGTACTGATATGATGGATTTGGATGGCACTTAAATCCCAGAGATGCAGTGGAAATAATTACACTACTCCACCTCCCTGTGTAAACGAATCCCATCTGAATACGATTTAAGATAGAGAGGATTTATTTTCATTTTTCCTACAATGTGATTTACATGGGGGAAACCAAGCTGTGAATAGTTGATCATTTTGTCATGCACCTTCATACCATAAGAATGAATGATTTCTCCTTTCAAGTAGTGAGACACATTAACAGCAGGTAGCAGAACTTTTGCAGTGCTGGTTGTTGCTACAGGAGCAGTGAAGTGAGATAGAAAGACTTCATCTATGCTCTATAAACTTCGATCTTAAAGAATGAATCGCACGTTCATTCATCATTCATTTTCTGAACTGCTTAATCCTAATTAGGGTCTAAAAGAGCTCCTAATAAAAAGAAGTAAAAAAATGACTTCTCTATAAATTGTTGGTGAGAATGTATTGAACAATGCTATAGTAGGCAATGAGAACCAAAAAACTCATTCTGATAAATATATTATAGAATAATATATTATAGTGAAGAAATTAAAAAATACAGTGATGCAGTAATGATTATACACTTAACAAAATTAAGATAAATCACAAATCAAGTACTGCGATGGCCTGGCGAGCTGTCTGGGGTGTACTCTGCCCTCGCCCAGAGTTGGCTGAGATGGGCGCCAGCCTCCC
>JAQMYF010000012.1:15117410-15136492 GCA_030014195.1 Neosilurus mollespiculum | reverse complement strand
TGTCGCCGCGGGCTTGCTCATTAGGGATGTGTAGGGGGTTGTAGAGAAAAATTTTTAGATTCCTCCCTAATTTAATTGTACTATGTAAAGCTGCTTTGTAACAATGTCAATTGTAAAAAGCGCTATACAAATAAAACTGACTTGACTTGACTTGAATATTATATTTTTGACTGGTGTCTGCTGCACACAGCCCAGCCAATAGGACAAAACAAATTTGCGTCAGTTTCAGGGCTGGAACAGCCAATGAAGTAGGCAAAATGTTGCTGTGCATGCCTACTAGTAATAGTAGTAGTAGTAGTAGTAGTAGTAGTGTGGCAGCACTCACACGTACTTGACAAGAAGCACTTACTTGCGTTGCCTGATGGAACTGCTGATGTCATATGTGGTCGTTTTAAAGAGCAAGTAATACAAATTCATCACAGGTACCCTTTATTCTGGCACCTGGATGGTGGAATTAACTTCTCGATGATATGTGAACAGCTAAGCCACTGGCTGTCTTCAAATGACATCTAATGACCTCTTTCTGCATTAAATACTGAAAATACAGGGTGACTAATAAAACCTCCCACATTTCAAAGGGGGAAAAAAAATCATTAAAGTTAATCAAAGTATTATTTTCACACATGAAATGTAATTCAATATAATTTTTATTCGTCAAGTTTTAAAGATCATCCTCCTCCAAATGGTGGCTGACGTTGTCTCTACACTCTTGGAGGTGATTCCTGAAGGCTGCCGTGGCCACTGGCAGGCCAGTACACACTGTACGTCTGTGTAATGTATGGACTGAGGCTGACTAAGCAGGTTGAAGGAATATCAGGGGAACCTGAGTGCTTGTATTTTAGTAATAAATAAAGCTCCTTAGTAGTTTATCTGAGGAAAGCGCTGCTGTTTTATTGCAGACATGGAGCATCTCTGTGGAATTAATGATTTGCCACAGGCTTTGTACCATTTGTGGCAGTTGGATGGATGTTTGGGGGGATGTGGCAGGTGATCAACCAGATCTGTATTTCACGGCTTTAGCTTCCCATTTAAGCTTTACAAGTTCTTAATAACGAGTGGGGTAGTGGCAAGCAGATCCGCCTCACAGCAAGAAGGTCCGGGATTGGCCAGGGCGTTTCTATGTGGAGTTTAAATGTTCTCCCATGCCTGGTTTCCTTCAGGTACTCTGGTTTCTTCCTATAGTCCAAAGACATGCAAATTAGGCTAATTGGGTTTTCCAAATTGCCCCAAGGTATGAGTGTGTTGCTTGGTGATGGTCTGGCGAGCTGTTCAAAGTGTACCCCATCTTTGACTAGTGTTGGTAGACTTCCTTTGATAGTAGTAGGATTAAAAGATTCGGCAAATGAGTGAATGAGAGCTTCCCATTTAAGCTTTACAGGTACCTAATAATGAGTATGGTGTAGTGGTTAGCACGTTCACCACACAGCAAGAAGGTCCTGGGTTCAAGTCCCGGGCTCAGCTTCAGCATTTCTGTGTGGTGTTTGAATGCTCTACCCATGTTTGAGTGGGTTTCCTCCGGGTATTCCGGTCTCCTCCTACAGTCTAAAGACATGCACATTAAGCTAACTGGCTGTTTCAAATTGCCCCTAGGTGTGAGTTTTAGTGTGAATGGCTGTATGTGTGTGTGTTGGCCCTGGAATAGACTGGTGTTCTGTTCAGGGTGTACCTTCCCCCAGCGTCGACTGAGAGAGGTTTCATCCTGCCTGTGACAGTAGTAGGATTAAACATTTCAGCAAATGGATAAATAAATGAATGAAAGAAATATGGCTGCATTAGCAAATAGAAGATAGATAACAACCCATGCCGAGAAGGTGTGCAATCGACATTTAATCTGTGTTGCTTCATTTAACAGTAACCTGGATGTATTTTGCCCATGCTTGAGAAAGAAAGTGCTGGATTATTATTGACTTTTTAGTACAAACTAAGTTTCATGAAACATAAAGGCAGATATTCAGATGTAAATTCTTTCCTAAAATCCTTGGGCTCGAATGTTTCTGTGTGGAGTTTGCATGTTCTCCCTGTACTTGCGTGGGTTTCCTCCAGGTACTCTGGTTTCCTCCTACAGTTCAAATTATGCACATTAGGCTAACTGGCTGTTCCACATAGTCCGTAGGTGGGGATGTGAGTGTGAATGTGTGTTGCCCTGTGATGGTCTGGCCAGCTGTTCAGGGTGTACCCCACCTTTGCACAGTGTTCAGAATGACTGCAAGCCAGAGAGTGTAAAGATTGTATTGCTTTCCTATAAACCCATCCAGAGTTAAACTCAAATTCCTTCATGGCAACTCACTGTGAAGTTGTAAATGAGGTCTTAAGATAAAATCATTCAATTTTTCTGAATAAAAAAGAGAGAGAGATTTATACTTTATGTATTTGACTTCATGACTCATGAGAAAGTGACTCAGGCAAACACATGCAAATTACTTTGACCCCCAAAACCCATAAAGAACCCACAGAATCACCTCCTGAAAGCTTATTTTCTGTTTCTTTTGCAGTCATTCATCATATTACATTTATTCATCCTTCACATTTTGATATTCCAAGGAGCTTGATAGAAAAAGAAAAAAAACAACAACAGTTCTCATTTCTCTCAAAACTATGGTGTTTTGGGCCATAAGTCTTGGGACAGTGTCACAAGTTTTGTTTGTTCGTCTACACCACCACAATGGACTTCAAATGAAACACTCAGGATGTGACTGAAGTGTAGACTTTTAGCTTTATTTAAATCATTCATGAAATAATTCATTCAGCCGAATCGCTTAATCCTACAAGGATCGCGGGAGCCTTTCAGCCACCTCTGGGCGAAGGCAGGGTACACCCTGGACAGCTCACCAGTCCATTGCAAGATCAACACACCCACAACCATTCACACTCACACTCACAACTAGGGGCAGTTTGTAACAACCAGTTAGCCTAATGTGCATGTCTTTGAACTGTAGGAGGAAGCCGGAGTACCAGGAGGAAACCCATGCAAGCATGGGGAGAAGATGCAAACTCCGCACAGAAACACAAGCCCAGGACCTTCATGCTGTGCTGTTACCACTATGCCACGGTGCCGTCCATTTATTTAAAACATTTATACAAAATCTTGCATTAACTGTTTAGGAATTACAGCAATTTTTTTTATACAAAGTCCCCCCATTTTCTGATGCTAAAAAGTAATTGGATGAACTAACAATTATAAACATAATGATTTTTAAAACAGAGCTGTATGCAAATCTTTTGCAGTTAGTAACTGCCTGGTCTGCAACACATAGACATCACCAACTGCTGGGTTTCTTTTCCAAGGCTTTAACTTTAGCCGCCTTCAACTGCTGGTTGTATGTGGGTGTTTCTCACTTCAGTTTTGCCTTCAATAAGTGAAAGCGTGCTCAGATGAGTTTACCAACTTGGCCATTTATGAACATTACATTTCTTTGCCTTTGCCTTTGCTGTATGTTTTGGACTCTTATTCAATTGTACTGTGATGTGCCTTATTAAAAGGTTGTGAAATTTGACTGAATCTGATGGGAAACACACATACAAACACACACACACACACACACACACACACACACACACACACACACACACTCACCTTATGGGCTAAGTCATACTGGACACACTTTACATTGGATGCATTGTATATACTGGAGAACTTAATACCATACCAGCACCTTAATTACCTTTCGTGTAAGCTACGCGGAAGGTACCAAGCTGATTTTTGTTCCGCAGGAAATTGTGTGTGTTTTTCTGTCTGCAGTCCACGAGTGCATGCTTGGTCTTAGTAAGTTATTATCTTTTGCGTGAGCTTTGTATCGTTCATATTATTATTACAAGACATTTGAGAGCTTATAAAAATTGGACTAAAGTAAAGTAATATTATGATAGTCATTACATTTACACAGACAGGAAATTTCCAGTAGGTCTAACATCGGGATCTAATTATATAATCAGAAGTTCAGCTTCGTCTTCGAGTTAAACAGAGCATGTGTGTGTCCAAAGGCTCGGTAGAGGTAAAGTTTAAAATTTAAATTTCTCCACTAATGACATAGTAACTAGTGTCATGACAGTAGTAATGTTATTAATAGTATTAGCGTAAACACATCATTCAGATTACGTACTGTAACCTAACATTAGGCCCTATTATACAACAACAAGGATCTGACATTATGTATGCCAGTTGGTGCCACGTGAAAGGTCAGTGAACGTGTGTGTACACTCCACCATCCATTTTAAACTTTTATACTCTTTCAATTCTATCCATCCTTTACCTGCACTTTTCATCAGATTAAAATATAGCACCTACACCTTATTTTTGTATTTTGCACCACTCTGACTACCTCATTACTCTTTTCTCCGTAATCTTTACCCTGCTGCTATATAAGTCATGACCTTGTTTGTCTTGCACTAGTTTTTTGTTAGTTGTATGGTAATTGTTTAGTTTAGTAGTTTAGTGTTTATCATTACTGTTATTGTTACTGTTTTGTCTACGCCATCTTAAGCTCACACGAAATATTTCGTTCTACTACATGCCCTGTATGTGGATGAATGACAATAAATTTGTGTTTGGGTTTAGGTTTGAGTTTGAAGTATAGCTCTATACACCTCAGAACTCAACCTGCTTCTTCTATTAGCAGTCACATTATCAATGAACACCAGTGACCCAGTTGCACCGTCAGCTATAACATGCCCATGTCCACCTTGATTAACAGATGCTATGGTATGATTTGGATCACAAGTTTTGCTCTTCCCATCATTCTGGTGCAAGTTTATCATTGTTAAATCCAAAGAATCTAAAAAATGTATAATCATCCAGTTTAGTTATCTTTCATGGTCTTCCAGACCTTTTAGTTTTGCTAAGTTTGCTAGTGTTGTGGATTGAGTTGCCAGATTGGTGATTTGGCCACTCCTGAAGTTTCTGCTATCTCTCTGATAGTTTTTTTTTTTTCAGCCTGATGACAGCCTCCTTTACTTGCCTTAAAATGTCTTTGTAACACATATTGTGTTCCCATAAACAGCTGCCTCCTTAAGTGGTGATAAAATCGTAAAGAAACAACAGGTCATTTGTTCAATTATTTTTGAGCTCCTGAAAATGGGAGACTCTTTAAAATATATATATATATATATTTATGGCTGTAATTCATCATCATCATCATTATCATCTTCTTCTTGTTCCTCTTGATCCGGGGTCGGTTCGCAGGGGAAGCAGCCTAAGCAGTAAAGACCTGACGTCCCTCTTCACAGGCACTTTCATAGCTCCTAGGATCATTAGGACATGCAAACTCTTTCACCACAATAAGGTGGCGCTTCAAGGAGGGCTGGCTGTAATTCCTATATGGTAAATAAGGAATCTTTGTTAGAAGTCTTAAATTAAAACTTAAAGTCTACACATCCTGAGTGCATCATTTAAAATCTAATGTTCGGGTGTACAGAGACATTCATCATTCATTTTCTAAGCTGCTTAATGCTAACTAGAGTCGCGGGGAGGCTGGCGCCCATCTCAGCTGACTCTGGGCGAGGGCGGGGTACACCCTGAACAGCTTGCCAGGCCAATGCAGGGCCAACACACATATGACCATTCACACACACTCGCACCTAGGGGAAATTTGGAACCGCCAGTCTGCCTAATGTGCATGTTTTTGGACTGTGGGAGAAAACCGGAGTACCCAGAGGAAACCTACGTAAGCATGAGGAGAACATGCAAACTCCACACAAAAACGCCCCGAGCTCGGGAATCAAACCTGGAACCTGCTTGCTGTGAGGTGAACGTGCTAACCACTGCGCACCGTGCCGCCTGTACCAAGACAAATTTAAAAAAAAAGGTGACACTGTCCAGAAACTGTATGGACTTATCTGTGTGTGAAAATGCTTTATAGGAGCTCCTTGGAACAAACTGCTATTCACAAACAACAATATTTTTCATTTGCTCTCTGGATTCTCAGAAATCATTACCCATGCTCTGTTTCCCTGGGGTATAAATATGAGGTTGCATAAATATACCATTTGTCTTCTATTACCATGGGGGAAGGGGGGGGGATGCTGACCTGCTCAACTCAGGTGAGAGATAATTTTTTTAAAATGTAAACACTTTACATGTAATACTATAAGAAAAAGATTCACATGGCTGAGACAGCTGGATATTTGCCAGGAATAGGAGCAGACTGTCCCTCATCACAGTGGGAAGAATGGCATAAGAAAAAGGCATAAAGGTCACAGTTTTAGGTTTGGAAGCTAAAAAAGAGTTCTTCACAATCCCACACATTGTCAGTCCTGTAATGTCCTTGATGTTCTCTGCAAAGCGGGTTTTCGGTCTTCCCCTGCTCCGCTTCTGTACACCATGCAGGTTGAGATCGTAACTTAGTCCTTTGCTTCGTGTCACATGGAAAATGAAGGAGACTTTGCGCTTGTTGATGTTGCTGAGGAGTTTTGGTTGTCCTCCGTTCTCTTTGAGCACCCATTCGTTGGTGCGCTTGTCAATCCAGCTGACTCTGAGCAGCCATTGGTAACATCGTATCTCAAAGAAATGGATCTTCTTTTGATCTTTCAGCTTCATGACCCAGCATTCTTCTCTATAGGTGGCCATTGGGAACACAAGTGATTTAACAGCTTAAGGCAAATTCATACAAGGAAGAGTACCTGATGTTGAGTCTAAAATCTAATGTTCACTGAGCTTATTAAGAGTGATGGCATGATGAATTCTGATACGTACCAAGCTATTTCAGCATAAAGCCTGGTTGTCTGGTTGTCTCTGTTTGCCAAACAACAAATGGCAAATGAAAGAATTGTTAAAAATCTCCAAAATAAATAAAAATAACAGTGTTATTTTTTCTTTTGCGGTCAGTGGGAAACTCACTATAGTAGCTGTGGCTAACAATAAGATGCTAATTATGATAATAGGGTAGAGGACAGTGGAATGGTGGAGTCAAGGTTAGCACATCCACCTAACAGCAAGAAGGTCCTGGGTTCGAGTCCTGAGTTTTTGTGTTTCTGTGTGGAGCTGTTCCTGGCTTCCCCAGTGTGGGCTGAGATAGGCTCTAGTTCCTCTTTAACCCTAAGAGTAGGACTAAGCGGTTCGGCAAATGAGTGAGTAAGTGATGAAGGCTTGTAATGTCTTATTTGATTTGAAACAAGGTTTCCATTAACTCAGTAATTTCTCTTAAAAGTCAAAAAAAGTTTTTTTGAGAAAAAATAAAAAAGTAAATATTTAGTGTGGCCACCCTTTACTTTGATTACAACATTTAACCTTTCAGGCATAGTGTTCGCATATTGTTTTATTTCTTCACTCGCTAAACCATTCCATATGGATTGAAGTTCATTCATGCTATGCAAAAGTCAAAAAAATAAATTTGTGACACCTTTCAATTTTTCTGAAGTTTTTTTTTTTTTTTTTTTTGGTTTTGAATTTTTGGTTCTCATTGCCTACATTAGCATTGTTCAATACATTTTCACAGGCTTACATTTTCCAAAAAAAAAAAAAATAAAATTATAGAACAAAAAAAAAAAGTATTTCAATGAGGGGTGATCCTTGTACCAGCTTGGTAATTTTTTTTACGGAACTGTTGCTCGTATTATCTTTTACTTCTGTTATAAGTTGAATTTAGTAAATACAGCTGGGGAAAAAATGTGTGTGTGTGTGTGTGTGTGTGTGTGTGTGTGAACATTTCAGGCTAAAAGCAACAAAACATGAATAATTTAAAGGGCTGAATCTTTTGTATCCCCATTGTATGTAAGATTTAAAGAAATAAATATATTATTTTATTGTCCATTTGACTCTCTCTATACACCATCAACAAGATACACTTTATTTCCATTCTTTTATGCTTTAAAACCACCAGCACAAGGATACGAACCCATACTATTGCACCAAGTGTTTTTAACTCAACCTAGACTTGTGAACAGATTATGTTCCTGGATTGAATACACATATAACATCCCTTTAATAATCCTCACATCCTTCACTCCATCCGGTCTGTCTTGGCTTACCTCCTATAGCTTTTGATCAAAACTCTGTAAAAGCCAGATAGACACACAGAAGTATATTAATATTAAAGCTCTCCAAGAGTTCAGGTTAATCATAGGCACAGAGGTACAGATCAGACATTAAAGATGTTCAGATAGCATGTGCGATTGAGGGACCACCACTTCAGCACTGAATAGCAAGACATTATGTGATATCAGCTGTATCTTGTTAACATGTGACAAGAGGACTTTCTGCTGATGCCATCTGTCAAAGTTATGAATTTAAATGTATGCACCTAAGGACACTGCAGCAAGCAGATTGTATGCAAGAGGTGTGTGTGTTTGTGTGTGTGTGTGTGTGTGTGTGTGTGTGTGTGTGTGTGTGTGTGTGTGTGTGTGAGAGAGAGAGAGCTGGGAAGCATGATGGTGCAGCAGGTTATGTTACCACTTCATAGTTCCAGGACTCCTGATTTAGGCACATGTTACTGTCCTTGTAGAGCTCCTCCAGATCTACTGTAACTCGGACCCACCGAAATTATTAAAGATGCACAAATGAATGAATGAATGAATGAATGAATGATTGGGTGAGGGTGGCACAGCGGTGTAGTGGTTAGCACATCGGCCTCACAGCAAGAAGATCCTGGGTTCGGGTCCAGAGCTTGGCAAGGGTGTTTCTGTGTGTAGTTTGTGTGTTTTCCCCGTTCTTGTGTGGGTTTCCTCAGGGTGTGACAGTTTCCACCCACAGTCCAAAGACATGCACATTAGGCTAACTGGCTGTTCCAAATTACCCCTAGATGTGAGTGTGAATGTGAATAGTTGTGTGTGACTTGGCCCTATGATGGTCTGGTGAGCTGTTCAGGGTATACCCGCCCTCAGCCAGAGTTGGCTGAGATAGGCTCCATCCTCCCTGCAATTCATTGAATGAATGAATGAATGAATGAATAAATGTGCATACATAATAGAAGTGTGTGTAAAGTTACAATAAATAAAAATAAAAGCATGAAAGAATGAAAAGAATGTGACCATATCCATCTTCATTGGATTTTTTTTCTCTAATCTTGTATGAAATAGAAGCCTATTGTAAATATATGGCCATTATTGTACAGTTAAGCAGCGTGCCAGAGAACAATAAAAGTACGCATGGAAGTGCTCTGTTTCCAGTCCTGTACTCACGATGTGCTTTGTTTTTGAGGCGTCTACTGTTCCTTGCAGCAACAGCCTTGAGATACTCTTTGTGACTAGTGTGTGCGTTTGCATGTGTGTATACCCACGCTTGTGTGCTTTGCAGCTGAGTTCTCAGCAGTACTTGTTGATAACAGGCAATATGTAGGACGACACTTTCTCTCATCTCATCCTGTTGTAGACAGGAGCCTGGCTGAAATCACAGCACAATTCACATCAGGATATAATCAAATGCTTAATATTGCTAAAATAATCAAGTGTGTGAAACCAAGTATGATAACCTGGGATCATGAGATGATTAAGATTCATTCATTCATTCATTTGCCAAACTGCTTAATCCTAATACATTTACATTTTCAGCATTTGGCAGACGCTCTTATCCAGAGCGACTTACATTTATAATTTTTTTTATACAACTGAGCAATTGAGGGTTAAGTGCCTTGCTCAAGGGCCCAACAGTGGTGACAGTGAGGATTGAACCGCTGACCTTCGGATCAGTAACCCATCGGCTTAACCAATAAGCCACCACTGCCCTAATGGAGTCTATTTCAGCCGACTCTGGGTGAAGACTAGTTCACTGCAGGACCAACATACAACCATTCACACTCACACTCACATTTAGGGGCAATCTGGAATAGCCAATTTGCCTAATGTGCATGTTTTTCAATAGTGGGAGGAAACCAGAGAGCAAACACACGCAAGCACGGGTTAAACATGCAATACTTCACATAGAAACACTCTCCAGGACCTTCTTGCTGAGGAAATGATAACCACTACACCACTGTGCTGCCCCCGAAATGATCAAGTTCATTCACTCACTCACTCACTCATTCGCTGAACCGTTAAATCCTACTAATGTTGCAGGGAGGCTGGTGCCTATCTCAGCCAACACTGGGCAAAGGTGGGATTCACCCTGAACCACTCACTGGACCATCAATGGGCAATGATAAAGATGATGATTGAACTGAGAATGGTGGCACTGTGACGTAGTGGCTAGCACATCCACCTCACACCTCAACAATGTCAGTACAGGAAGCTGCATGAATAATACCATTGCAAAAAATAAAATATATATTAAAATACCTTCGACTCTCACCCACTCACACATTTATTTCTACCACTATGGTCACAGGGAAGCTGTACCTATCTCAGCCGTCACTGGGCGAAGATGTGGTGCACCCTGAACAGCTTGTAAATCACACCTAGGGAAAATCGTATCTCTTCTTCTGATTCCTAACACTTAATCTCAGACCTTTCCACTGTCTACAAATCGGTGTTGCACTACCAAATTGTTGGGTATACATAAGCTCATTCCTCCGGTCTTGTTATTGTGACTGATGTTGTAAACAGACGCAGAACCAAAACAAGATGTAAGCCTGTGAGCTGGGGTGTTTTCACCAGGAAACCTTTATATTCATCCATAGACACGTAGACTCTTCAGTAATGAATGTGCACCTTTAAGCTAAAGACTACAGGTTGATCGACCATATTACTGGCCAGTGTTGGCTTTCTAGTCTATTATCTGGATAAACATAGAACCTAAATAACAAGTGACTGTGAAAGCAAAGAATGTATTGCTTTTTATATATATATTACCCACAGCATTGACTTCATCCAATATTCCTCTATAGTGGAACATCAAAACTTGGTTGAATGGCACACACCACTATTCATAGGCCAGACTTAGGGCCCCAGGTATTTGTTGAATGTGGTTAAGACAGCTGAGACTACCCACCAGGATCACACCAGGGTCATGCAGCCTTATTATTTTTAGAAGCACAAGGATATTGTTCGGATCAGAATGTACCTGTAAAGAATGTCATAGAAGATGTCAGTGATGGACACTGAAGCAGCTTTGGCTTGGCTAAAAGTCACTGTCAGATATTTCTAGCAACCCTTCATTGGAAATGAGGCAGTTTTCCACTTATCTTTCTCTCAGATGTTGATGAAGCTGTGTGAACTTCAAGTCCAGGTTGGTGTGACACAATAAACAGAGGTGGGAGATAATGTACAGATTAAGCCTAAAAACTGAGGCATGAGATTTTTATGGGCTGTGTCTCTTTTCTGTTCATAATTAATTAATTATTCTTACTCACTGATAAACTCAGTCATTTGCTGTACCCTTTAATCCTACTATTAGCGTCGCAGGGAGGCTGTGCCTATCTCAGCCAACACTGGGTGAAGACAGGACACACCTTGTGCAGCTCACCAGACCATACCAGGCCTCACCACAACCTTTCACACTCACACCTAGAGGCAATTTGGAACAGCCAATTACCCAATGTGCCTGTCTTTGGACTGTAGGAGGAAACTGCAGTACCTAGAGGAAACCCACTCAAGCACAGGACGGACATGCAAACTCCACACAGAAATGCCCTTGCTGAGATCGGGACTCAAACACAGGAGCTTCTTGCTTTGAGGCACTCATGCCATCCACTACATCACCAAAAGACCAAAAACATCTTAAATGTTTTACATTCCTGGATGTTGGCACATGTCAAGTTCCAGAAGTTCCAAAAGTGAACAGTCAATCAGCATCAAGATGCATATGGACACTAGATAGACATACAAGCCATCCAAAATCAAATCAATGGGTTTTTAAAGTCTGATAAAATGGAATGATGGGAGAATGGGTTAACCTTTGTTTCATGTCTGCTTTCATGCTTCTTGCAGTAGTGCCGCTCAGCCGCTTCCAGATTCACGGACAGGACTGTCGCTCCCAGCATGCACAACAAAAGTTGTGCAGGCACAGTGAACCGCCACATTGCTATTCTGACTCGTGTCTGATTAGACTAATTAACAGAACAACTTAAAAGTACTTGATCTTGCACTTTGGTGCGAGGTACTGTGCATGTTGGATTTATTACCCTTTGTTGGATAAATGTGTTTACATGCTAATGCTGCTTCATGATGTCAGTCTGGTCGCTAGAGTCATTTCAGTTTACTGCTGTCTTCTGTTAAATTGACTTGTTTTGTAAGCCCTGGTCACATGTCACAGAACAGGTATACAACAGGTCCAGCCTTATTCATCCTACTTAACCCTGGTAACCCTGACCACATGACACCCTGCCTCAGTTCCTTGCTACTGTTTGAATTTAAAACTGCTGTTTATTTAACAGAGGTTTACAGTGAGAACCTGCTGGTACAAGGTAGTTCTTGATTGCAGGTGATCATGAACCACAGGTGTCAGGAATAGGGAGAGATGGAGTGATGGCTATGCGCTGTGGGGAACAGATATATGACATTTATTATGCTAAAGTAACAAAACCAATGCAATCACAGAAAAAAGGAAACCATGGAAATTCGGTGCCATTCCAAGAAATATTATGTCTTTTTTATAATATTTTCCTTGGGACTACAGAACAGAGGTGGGTACCCCAACTCACTTACTCACTCACACACTCATTCTCCGAACCCCTTAATCCTCCTAAGGTCGCAGGGAGGTTGGAGCCTCTCAGTCGACACTGGAAAAAGGCAGGGTACACCCTGAACAGCTGTCCAGGCCATAACAGGGCAACATACACACAATCATTCACACTCACACCTAGAGTCAATCTGGAACAGTCAGTTAGCCAAATGTGTATATCCATGTTTTGTAGGAGGAAACAGAGAACCCGTAAGAAACCCAAAAGCATGGGGAGAATATACAAACTCCACACAGAAATGCCTGAACATGGCAATCAAACCCAGGATGTTCTGGCTGTGAGGTGGACATGCTAACCACTACGCCACCATGACGTCTGGTACCCCCAAACTCTTAAACTCAAAATTAATTACTGGCCTGTTGCTGCCTATAAGAATGCAGATTAGTTGAATTAATGAAGCAGTAGGATATTTAAGGGCTGCCAAGATGCAAGCAGCCCTGCAGAGGAGTTTTTATTGGCCAAGACTGGGAGATGACATGTGACGGTGGGTGGACCTGAAAACAGATCACCACTTTTATCACCTCCTCCCCAATCCCACATTCTATATATTTTGTAGTCTGCCTTAATCTTAATACATAATTGCAGTGATATCCTTTTGTGGCATGGTGGCGTAGTGGTTAGCACATCCACCTCAAAGCAAGAAGGTCCAGAGTTCGCAAGGGTGTTTCTGTGTTTAGTTTGCATGTTTTTTTTCCATGATTGTGTGAGTTTCCTCAGGGTACTCCAATTTCCTCCCACAGTCCAAAGACATGCACATTAGGCTACTTGGTTGCTCCAAATTGCCCCTAGGTGTGAGTATGAATGGTTGTGTGTCTGTGTTGCCTGGAAAGATACTGTCTTACAAGTTCTTTCAAGTGTATTTAGGTATGCCATGATTGAACATATTCAAATGTACCATAGTTCTGCCAACCATGTATCAACCACAGGATTTACTGGTTCATGAGAAGCATGCTTAATGAGCTGATCATCCAACCTTGTCATTGACTTATAACATTATAGTGTATCAGGGCCAAGCTAAGATTTTCTGGGGCACAAAGCAGATTTTGATTTAGGACTACCCCCACCACCTTGCAGTACATTACTACTGACTATCAATGCTACTGGAAATCTTTCACACCAAATAAAAATTGTATTACTTGTAGCTATGGGCTTTAATCCTAAATGCTAGCAAACTCCCAAGAGAGGTCTAGTGTAAATTTGCACAATAATATACAATTATATTGAATGTTTGTTGCAGGAATCGAATAAACCTGTAGTACAAGTTAATCAGCTGTTCCAATTGCCCCTAGATGTGTATTTACGGTTATGTGTCTACTACCCTGTGATGGATTGGGGAGCTGTCCAGGGTGTACTCTGTCGTTGCCCAGAACTGGCTGAGATAGGCTACGGCCTCCCTGTAAACCTCGTAGGATTAAGTGGTTTGCCAAATTAATTATTGAGGAATGTATGCTGTATGTGCACTGCCAGACAAAAAAGTAGTTGTTTGGATTTAAATAAACCAATACTACTGAACCTTTAATAGGATTATGATTAAAAACACAGCTGGCAACAATTATTTTAACCCAAACTGATGCAGTGAGTAGCTTCTTATCTCTCATCTTCGAGAGGTAATGGATTCGAATCCCTGTTTAAACCCCACTGACCTAAAACCTTTGGGCAAGGTCTTAACCAGAAGTGTGCCTCTGTCCACCCAGCAGTATAAACTGGTACCATAAAAAATGCTGGGAAGGTAACCTGCGATGGACTGGCATCCCATCCAGGAGGAGTTGAACTCTTAGTCATGGTTCATGCTGCAGAAACTGAGATAAGCCCTGGCTGTGATGGTCTGGTGTAAAAAAGCCCAAGGCTAATCAGAATAAAAGACTCCATTTTCTAGGGAACATAAAGTTCAGAATCTGGAGCAATGACAAGAGGTCATGTGGCCTGATGAGTCCAGATTTGCCCTATTCAAGTAATTGGGGGGTGGCAGCAAGGTGGTGTAGTGGTTAGCCTGTCTGCCTTACAGCAAGAAGGGCCTGGGAACCTACAAGGGTTTCTGTGTGAAGTTTGCATGTTCTCCTCATGTTTGTGTGGGTTTTCTCTGGGTACTCTGGTTTCCTCTCATAGTAAAAGATATGCAGATTAGGCTAATTGGATATTCTCAATTGCCCTTGGTTGTAAAAGTGAGTTTGAAAGGATGGGTGTGTTGGCCCTGCAATGGTCTGGGGAACTGTTCCGGGTGTACCCTACCTTCATCCAGTTTTGGCTGAGATAGTTGCCAGCCTCCTTGCTAGCCTAATAGGGTTAAGCGGTTTGGCAAATGAGTGAGTTAAGAAGGGAAGTGCAGGAAGCAATCTACCCATTATACAATGTATACTGGCTTATGTATAAGCCTCTGGAAGCAGTGTTTGGATTTGGGTTGCTTGAATTGGTGAGGTAGAGGCTCAGCAATCAGATAAAATCAGCTGAATCCCTAAAAGTACTTAATGTTCTTTGGTGATCATATGGGTATGCCAAGATTCATCTTGCTCAAACTGATGAAAGTATAAGAAAGAAAGGGTGGTTCAGGGAGTATGAGGAATCACTTTCACACCTGAATTTGCCACCAAAGCATCCTGACCTTAACCCATTTAAATGTCTTTGGGAAATTCTGGATAAAACTTTTCAGGCAGTGGTTTGACTCTCTCATCATCCTGTCAAGATCTCAGCAAAAATTGAGTCCAGCTCTGCCGCTCTCTCTCCTTTGCCAAACCATGTACTTCTACTAGGGTAGCAAGGAGGCTGGAGCCTATCTCAGCCAACACAATGATGAAACCAGAGCACCTGGAGGAAGCCAACGCGAGCACATGCAAACTCCACACAAAAACGCCCGAACCTGGGACATGAACCCAGGACTTTCTTGCTGTGAAGCGGCGGTGGTAATCACTATGTGATGTGTGCCACTCAGTGCAACTCTGGACCTAGACAAATGTCGTGACATTTAGCATAAGGTTGCAGTGTTAAATGTGCCCCATAATCAAAGCTAAATGAGGTCCAATGAAATAACAGAGGGTGCAGCTTTTTTTCTTGGCCAGGCAGTTTATCACTATTAATGAAACCTTTGGTTCTTAGTGCATGTACCTGACTATTGGAAGGTTGTGTGGTTCTGGAACAAACAGGACCTCAGGATGCTATTTCAGATGGAGTAATGTTTTATATATAGACTTTCCTCTCATTCTTGTTGGAATCTTTAGCTTCTCTTGTTTGTTGTGCTTTCTCTCTCCTGTGCTCTCTTCGTTTTCCCCCATGGCGTGAAAGTGATTATGATTTACTGAGCTTGCTACAGTGTGAGTAGTGGCCTGTTGGAGCAGTGCATGAGGTAAGAGTTATTGAATTACTGTCCAGCTCGTTCAGTATACATGATTGGTGGACATACATCGGATGAGCAGATTTTCTGCAAAACTGGAATTATATTAAAGACACGTTCAGTTTCCCTTATATTAGTCAGTTAACAGCTACCATTCCCACCTTCCTGTGGCAGCACAGAAGGCCTGGGTTCGATTCCTGGTCTCAGGGTGTTTCTTGATGGAGTTATATGTTCTCCCCATGTTTGTGTGGGTTTCCTCTGGGTACTCCAGTTTCCTCCCACAGTCCAAAAACATACACAGTGGGCCAATTGACTCTAGGTGTGAATGGTTGTGTGTCTTTTGGGCCTGCGATGGCCTGGTGAGCTGTCCAGGGTGTACCCCGCCCTCACCCAGAGGCAGCTGAGATGGGCGTCAGCCTACCTGCAACCCTAATTAGGATTAAGCGGCTTTGAAAATGATTGAGAATGAATGAATTCCCACCTTCCTTTGGTAGGTTATTCATTCTGTTCTTCTGTTGTTGTGTTCTTCATTAGATTCTAGTAGTGTCTGCAAACATCATATTCCACTTATAGGGTGGCATGGTGGTGTACTGGTTAGCATGTCCAACTCAGTTCAAAAATGGTTGTGTGTTCAAGTCAAGGGGTAAACTGGAGCCAATCCCAGATGAGATGGCGTACAACCTGAACCGGTCGCCATTACCACTCAGAATCACACCTATGGGTAATTTAGAGTAGCCAGGTGATCTAATTTGCATGTCGTTGGACTGTAGGAGGAAAACCGGAAGACCCAGAGGAAACCTATACAAGCATGGTAAAAATGCATACTCCTTAAAGAAATGATACAAAGCAATCTTGCTGTGAGCTGACAGAACTAACCACTGCACCAGCGTGGCGCCTGATGCATTTTCATTTTGGGGAAATGGAAATTATAGCATTAATATGTCTGTGTTGCCGTGCATGGTTGTGTTTGACAGGAAAGATAATGCTTTTACACACAGGGGGCATGTTGACATTAGAACAGTCATTTAAATTACCTCCAGCCATCAAATTCACAAAGGCCACTTGTCATTTACTGTAGCTCGAAATGCGCAGAATGGCATAAGAACTACTGTAAAATCTCTCTCTCTCTCTCTCTCTCTCTCTCTCTCTCTCTCTCTCTCTCTCTCTCTCTCTCTGTGTGTGTGTGTGTGTGTGTGTGTGTGTTCACAGTAATTTAGATACATAGATTTCATTATGTCATGCAATGTTATTTATCCTAATTTATTAAGCTATTTGTTAGTTAATTGGCAAAATAATATATAAACTTCACTTTAGATTATTAGGTTATTCTGGTCATTTTCTCAATGCAATCATGGATGAAGAAACTGTGGCTGTGGCCAAATTAGAGCTATGTCAGGCAATGCATACTACCTTACAAAACAGTATTTCAAAGCAGTATGGCACCTAGTTGTACCTTACTACTTCACCATACTATTTAGTACAGTAGTACGCAATCTTCATGTCATTACCTGTGTGTGAGAGGAAGCTCAGAGGAAATTCTTACCGAAGAATTCTGATGAAAGAGAAACAGAAACTGCAGGGTCTCTGACAGCGTGTGTGAAACTGAGCCTGAAATGATGATGTACAACAAAGTTATTTGCAGGCTGTTAATAAAGGTAAACATTAAGACTACCACAGACAGCTATGGTCTGAATAGTTTCACTATTCAAGTTTCACTAAAGGATACACATACATGAGTGTGTAAATGAAGATGTACAATAAAAGTTGTTTAGTTTTTTAACTAAGTTAAACTTGAAAACTAAATACAAGTCTGTCAGCTAAAGCTTGTGTCTAGATGTTTGAAAAAATATTCTATAATTAACAAATTTTAGGGTGGTGTTTAACATGTGCTAAAGATTTTCCAAATTTTTTTTATCTGGCTTTATGCAATGCTCTTTAATAAAATCATCAATAATAATTGTTGGTCGCAAACAGTTTATTCATTGCCAGAACAGTAAATAGCATATGTACATTATCAAAATAAACACAAGAGGAAAGATCCTAGTCACAAAAGAAGAGGGCAACAAACAAATAAACAAACAAACAAAAAACAGCGAAAATATTTCACCACTTTAAATTAATCAAAATTTAGTTGGAAGTCCATCAATTTCTAAGTTTAAAAAGCAACATCAATACAACAAATCACATTTTTTAAACAAGTATTTAAACAAGCATTTTGCAGAAAATATGTAAAATTCTGAAAACATTTTTCTCACTATTGATTTCTGACAAAGTTGCCTGCATCTTATTCTTATCTCAGCATTTATGATTAAAAAAGAAATGTTACATGAGGTACGTTTCACTAACCAAGTTTTTCCTTGTGTATCTGCATCTGTACATTTTCACTTGCATTTCCCGTAAACATAGTTCATTTTTTCGAAAGCTAATGGTGTGGTTAAACCCATCATTTATGCAGTAAAGCTTCAACACTTTCCAAGGTACAGCATTAAAACCACAGCACTCTCTGGATGACACGGGTAAAATGAATTTACCAGGAAATGCAAAGTATGGCAGAAATTAACCTTCTGTCTTCAGTACCATATGGAATGTTTTAGTGAGTGAAGAAATTAAAAAATATGTGAACACTATGCCTGAAAGGTTAAATGCTGTAATCAAAGTAAAGGGAGGCCTCAGTAAATATTGACTTTTAGTCTCAAAAAAGAGACTGTTATTTTTGTTATTACTATATATTGTTGTTGTTTACTTATTCTCATCAATATGATCCAATATTACATGAAATAAATACTTCAATAGTACCTGGTTTCTGCTTTAGCTTCATTTTATTTAGTGTATAATCATCACTGCACTGCTGTATTTTTTAATTTCTTCACTCGCTAAACCATTCCATATGGTTTTAAATTCATTAATGCTATGCAAAAGTTAAAAAAAAAATAATTTTTTACTTTTTCTTAAAAATTGGTATTTTCAGTGCTTTTGTTTATTAGCCATACTTTTACCTCAATATATTTGTCGGAATAATTTTTTGGTTCTCACTGCCTACAATAGCATTGTTCAATACATTTTCACCCAAAAAAATTATAGAGAAGTATTTTTTTTACTTCTTTTTATTAGGAGCCTTTTAAGACAAAAGTGGTGGCATATAATCTTCCCTACACACTATATATATATATATATATATATATATATATATATATATATATATATTGTGTGTG
>JAQMYF010000012.1:15105195-15115939 GCA_030014195.1 Neosilurus mollespiculum | reverse complement strand
GTGTGTGTGTTTTTTTGTGTGTGTGTGTGTGTGTGTGTGTGTGTGTGTGTGTGTGTGTGTGTGTGTGTGTGTGTGTGAATGAAAGAGGGAGTGATGGAGTGAGAAATAAACGGCAGTTGCAGAGGAGTGAGAGATCTCTGACAGAACAGTTGAGAGGGATGACTGTGAAACCAGCTTTCTCTTCTTCCCTTTACTTTGTTCCTTTGCTCTGCATTTTCCTTGCTTTTAAGGCCGAGGGACGTCTTTAATGTGTTTCCATAACATTCCAAAAGTCGGAATGCGGAACTGTTGGCATAAATAAGTGCCATTTCATGCAAAAATGTTTTTTTTGTATTTATATATATGTTCATATAGGTACATATATATGATACACACACACACACACACACACACACACAAACACGCACACACACATATATATTCTCAGTTAAATATTTTTTCTTGTATAACTTACATGAAACAAAAACAGAAGTAAAGTAATTAAAACCATATTACAGTAATATTAAAACTACTCTACTGCTTTTTGAGGCCACTCAGGTTTAAATACAAGATTGTGTTATCTTCAAAGAATTAACACAAACACACACACACACGCACAAACACACACGCACACACACACACACTGTTATTATGAAACGGTAAAGGCATGTGATGCCCCTCAGTACAAATGTCACCACATGAAAAAGAAATCAACTGCAAATAAAATTAATTACAAACACAATCAATGGTACACATATTTGTTTCTGCGTGAGTGTGTGGTTGCATAAGGACGCATCAGCTACCAAGGCAGATTTCTGTTATCTGTTCGCCAGAAACACATCGCCAAAACAATTTGGTGCCATTCCTCTTTTATTTATTTGTTGTTTGTTTGTTTGCTTGTTTGTTCATTTATTTATTTACTTATAAGTTTTGCCAAATGATCATGTAGCACGCAGGCTATTTCCAACCCCACTGTCATTTATTCTCCTCATCTTGACCTGATCTCTTCCTGCTGACAGACGGATCCCTCATAGCCGATCTCAGCTTGTTCGGCTTCTGCTAGGGGGGAGGTGGAGGTGGGGGTGCTGGGGTTGTTGCGACAAAAAAAAAAAAAAATCAGACGCATTGTTCTATTTCTCTCTCTCTCGCCCCCTCGTTCTGCCTTTTGAAATTTTGATGTTGGATGGTAACCCACTGTGAAATTGCGTCATGCTTGGGTGGGTTGTGCGGAGCCAGAAGTGGCAGCTATATCTGGCCATCACTAGATTCTGTTTTCCAGCCTGTATATATGTTTAAAAGAAAATATGTACTGAATTGTATGGATGGTTAACATTTCGTGCAACAAATTTCTTTTGATGAATTGATGCAGGGCAGCACGCTGGCGTGGTGGTTAGTATGTCTGCCTCACAGCAAGAAGGTCCTGGGTTCGAGTCCCAGGCTTGGCGTGAGCGTTCCTTTGTGGAGTTTGCATGTTCTCCCTGTGATTTCCTCAGGGTACTCCTTTTTCCTTCTACAGTCCAAAGACATCCACGATAGGCTAATTGGCTGATCCAAATTGACCCTAGGTGTGAGTGTGGGTGTGAATGGCATGTGTGTGTTGCTGTGTACCCCTACTTTACCCGGCTGAGGTAGGCACCAGCCTCCCCGTAACCCTAGTAGGATTAAGTGGTTCAGTAATTGAGTGAATGAGTGAAAACCTGTTACAGTAGTGTGAAAAAATAAGTACAACCCATGAAAATTGCTGATTTAACACTACAGTTCCTACAGATAAAGGTGACATACCTAAACAACTATAAGAAAATGTAACTTTTAAAATAATTTAATAATAATTAATAGAGGTAATATTCTTCTGTGGAGAAAGTAAGTACACCACCGGTCTCAGACGTTCTCAGAGAGAATTGCCCCCTTTAGAAGAAAGAACTTCTTAAAAGCATTTTGTGGAGTTGGCCACGAGTCTCTGACATTTTTTGACCACTTTTATTATTTTGTTCAATGTCCACCTCTGGTTCGGCTTCAAACATCTTTTATATGATGCAGAATTCACTATAAGCTGCTCAGTCCCTGAGGCAGCGAAACACCCACAAACCATAACACCGGAACAGCTTGCCAAACTACACCTGAACAGCTTGCCAGACCATTACAGGGCAACAAACACAACCATTCACACAAAAACTCACACCTAGGGTCAATTTGGAACCGCCAGATGTACATGTTTTTGGACTGTAGGAGGAAACCAGAGTACCCGGAGGAATCCCATGCAAGCACAAGGAGAACATGCAAACTCTACACAGAAATGCTGAGCCCTAGACTCGAACCCAGGACCTTCCTGTTGTAGGAGAACAGGCTAACCATTATGCCACCGTGCTGTTCCGTACTGCCCTGACCAGCCAGACAGAAGTAACTACAAAATATTAAAAAATTGGGAAAACCACCTTTTCTAACTGGGCAGCACGGTGACGCAGTGGTTAGCATGTTTGCCTCAGAGCAAGATGGTACAAGGTTTAATTCCTGGGCTCGGGGCATTTTTATGTGCAGATTGCATGTCCTCAACATGCTTTCATGGGTTTCCTCTGGGTACTCTGGTTTCTTCCCACAGTCCAAAAACATGCACAGTAGGCTAATTGGCTGTTCCAAAACTGCCCCTAGGTGTGAGTGTGAGTGTGTATGGTTGTGTGTGTGTGTTGGCCCTGCGATGGCCTTACAAGCTGTTCGGGATGTACCCCAGAGTCGGGCGCCAGCCTCCCCGCGACCCTAATTAGGATTGAGTGGCTTAGAAAATAAATGAATGAACTTTTCTAACTACTGAGCCCTGAAGTAAACTCTCGAAGTTTGCCTAAAATATCAAACTTCAAATAAACATTTTTTTTTAAATTACCTTCCTGGGAAAACCAATTAACTTTGAGATCATTTTTCTTAAAACACTGATTTTGCAATTACTGCAGTCTTGCTTGTCAGGGCAGTAGAGTCTTCCTCTTATGTTCTTTTTTGTATTATAGTTTCTTTTCTTCTTGTCTTCCATCCAGTTAATATTTGTCCCGTCTGTTTCTTATTGTAGATGTATACACCTTCTCACCTGCAGTTACAAATGTAACCTGCAGATCCTGAGATGAAATTCTGGGTTGCTTCGAGGCTTCTTCTCACATCATGTGGTCCACTCTCAGGATAAACTTACTGAAGTGACCAGTCACTTGTAATCCACACCACTTACATTTATATTTATGGCATTTGGCGACAAATTTATCCGGAGTGACTTTCATTTATTATTTTTATACAACAATTGAGAGTTAGGGGCCTTGTTCAAGGGCCCAACAGTGACACCTTGTTAGAACTGGGCTTGAACCCCTGATCTTCAGATCAGTAATCCTGAGTCTTAACCACTGAGCCACCACTTCCTACTCTTGTAGACGATTTTCCTTACACTAGAATAATTTATTTTAGATAATGAAAAGGGTTTTTTAAAGGCCTTAGGGGTGATCGCACTAGAGGTGCGACAGAAAAGCGACTGATGCGAATTGATTTTTTAGCAATTTTTTTTTTTGCCAAATTTTGAAATTCGCGTCAAGATTTTGTGACTCCACGTGCAACTAATTATTTTACGTCCTAAATAAATATACCATGCAAAAGTCATGAGAAGGATGTGCGACAATTTTTGCGACTGATTTACGAGTAATTTGTGATTGGTTAGCTGATGCCAGGAAAAAGCGAATCTCCTGTCAAAAATCAGTTGCGTTTTGTTCGCTTTTTGTTCTCGGACCATTCCCTTTTTTTTATTTGTACGTTACTGGCATGAATGATGACAAAATGGCAAAATATGGCAGATGCCAGCAAGTCTCAAATGTTCAATGTGGAAATGTTCAACTTGTCACCCCTCCTTGCGAACGAAAAACAACCTTCTCCCAACATGTGCAGACTGTTTGAGAAGACTTTGAGACTACTCCGTGTCAGAACCTCGTTTTGCAACATTCACTAAAACATTCATATTTAAAAATTTTGCCGATGAGTTCACGAACCAGGTGACCAAAATGCGATGCAGCAAATATTGCACAACAAATTTCAATAGCAAAGAGAACACCAGAAAAAAAAAATTACATTTTAATGAAACAGATTCCACTTGCAGCAGGGTTGTAATCTATAGCATTTAATCTGGAACACAGCAAGGGCAGAGTACACCCTGGACAGCTCGCCAGGCCATCGCAGGCCACCTGGAACACCTGCTTATTATTATTATTATTTAACGGGGTTGACAGTGCAGCGATTGCAGCAGTGGTGGCTGAGTGGTTGAGGCTCTGGATTTCTGTTCCGAAGGTTGGTGGTTCAAGCCCCAGTACCACCAAGCTGCCACTGTTGGGTCCATGAGCAAGGCCCTTAACCCTCAACTGCTCAGCTGTAAAAAAATATAAGTCACTCTGGGTAAAAGTGTCTGCAAAATGCTGTAAACATAAAGGTGTACTTGCTTTACCCATGTGAATGAGCTGGGGTTTTTGATAATTAGGAATAACAATTATTACTAAAATGTTCATTTATTGCATCACTTAATATCTCGCATGACTTTATTATAATTTAAATGTGTGCAGAAAAAAGGATTGATAATTTAAAAGACATCAACATTAGCATATCAACACTGGAGTAATAAGGCAACACCTCAGTGATTACTCTCACATGAACCTATTAATCCTATTAGGGTCGAGGGAGGCTGGAACTTATCTCAGCCGACACTGGGAGAAGGTAAGCTACACCTTGAACAGCTCGCCAGGCCATCACAGGGCAACACACGCACAACCATTCACGCTCCCACTCATATTCACACCTGGGGCAATTTGGAACAGCCAATTAGCCTAATGTGCATGTCTTTTAAGTGTAGGAGGAAACCAGAGTACTTGGCTGAAACCCACGCACGCTCGCAGAACCCAGGACCCCATTGCCGTGAGGCGGACATGCTACCCCCTACACCAAACGTGCCGTGTTTTATTAATTACTAAATTAATTTCTTTTTAGCGTTTTGCATTATGCAAGTCTTGTATTCATTATATTCATCAGGCGTAGTGGTTAGTATGTCTGCTTCACAACAAGATTTGCATGTTCTCCCCTTGCTTCCTTGGATTCTCTCCTTGTGCTCCGGTTTCCCCTGCCAATCCAAAGACATGCACAGTAAGCCAACTGGCTGTTCCAAATTACCCCTAGGTGTAGATATGAGTGTGAATGGTTGTGTGTGTGTTGGCCCTGCAATGGTCTGATGAGCTGTTCAGGATGCACCCTGCTTTCGCCCAGTGTTGGCAGAGATAGGCACCAGCCTCCTTGCGTCACTAATAGAAATAAGGGGTTCTTGAAATGAGTAAGTAAGTGAGAGAGAGTGTTTAAATGCTGCAATATTTACATGTACACAACCGTACCCTGAAAACAGAGATCTGAAATAATGGTGCATTACATCCACAACATCTTGCTTAAGTTTGTCTCAATAGTCAGCACGGCCAGTCTGGTGATAAATTAGAAAGCAGCTGTATGCTGTGGGTAATATACGTACACGTGTGTGCAACAGTTCTTGGTAAAACAAATCTATCTGAACAAATGAATACAGCAGTGATGTAATTGATGCAACTTACATAACATGCATGGGGAACGTTTGGCCCATGTTGTCCACACAAGCAGTGGATTAGCCGTATATTCCTGTATATTTTAACAAAAACATTTTATCTTTTGTGCACCTGTTGTATCCGCCAAGCCTTAGAGCAGTGGTTAGCACATCCGTCTGGGAACGCAGGGGCATTTCTGCGTGGAGATTGTTCTCCCTGTGCTTGCACAGGTTTCCTAAGGGTTCTCTAGTTTCCTCCAACACTCCAAAGACCTACACATTAGGCTAATTGGCTGTTCCAAATTGCCCCTAGGTTTGAGTGTGAATGGTTGTGTGTTTGTTGGCCCTGTGATAGACTGCCAAGCTGTTCAGGCTGTATCCAGCCTATACTCAATGTTGGCTGAGATAAGCTCCAGCATCCCCGTTACCCTAGTAAGGATTAAGCGGCAAATGGATAAATGAAAATGGATAAAAATTCTTTTGATGTTGTGTGTGTGTGTGTGTGTGTGTGTGTGTTTGTTGGGGGGGGGGGGGGGGTGTTCCTCCAGGGCAAGCAAGCCTCCAATGGAATCCCAGGTGCATTTCAAAATGGCAGGAAATTCCCTGAGGGGATGACAGGAAGAAGATATCAGCCACAGTAGATAAGCCACATTAGTAGAGGTTATAAGCACTTACACCAACACAAAAGCAAATGCTCAAAGGACATGGAAAGCAAATACAGAAATGTTCACCAGATGAAGGCAGCTTTTTTTCTCCACCTGTCTGGATGGCCAACAGCTGCAAGGGCATTGGACAGAGATAAGGGGAAAGACAAAATAAGCACGGAGGGAGAAGTCTTGCCAAGGCACCCCACTGGTAGTAAATTAGTGTATAATGAACGTTGTTCGTCTTTCTTTCCTTCTTTTCTCCTTCTTTCTTACATTATCCATTGGTAATGCCAGTGTATTCTAGATACTGGAAAAATAATACTGAATCACGGAGGCTAGCAATCATTAATTAATTTGCCGAACCGCTTAATCCTATAGGGTCACGGAGAGGCTGGAGCCTATCTCAGCCGACATTGGGCAAAAGCGGGATACACCCTGAACAGCTTGCCAGTCCACTGCCAGGCAAAACACACACACACACACAACCATTCACACTCACACCCGGGGCAATACGGAACACACAAATAGTCTAATGTGCATGTCTTTGGAGTGTCAGAGGAAACCAGAGTACCAGGAGGAAACCCATGTAAGCATGAGGATAACATGTGGACTGCACACAGAAATGCCCACGCCGAGCACAGGACTCGAACCAAGGACCTTCTCGCTGTGCTTTTCTGTCATCAGGTTGCCCTTCGAGTTTGTTTTGTAGTTTACTGATTGATGCCAGGGCGTTGTGTGCAGGGTTTTCCCCCCTTTTTTCACTGGATGACATTTACAGTGTAGTATTCATATAGGCCCTTTGTGACCTTTGGAGCTCACAGATAAAACCCTGTCAGATCAGTTTTGATACATAATACATGACACAGATCAGATGGCTCAGCCTCAGTACCGGAACACTTGCTTCAGGTCAGCGACTGCAAACGGAACTCGGTGTGTGTGTTGAGCGTCCACTCTCCTGTCTCTCAGAGTTCCACATACTGTGGCGCTAAGCGAGAGGTGTGACAGTAACACGCTAACCTTCCTGTTCTCGCCTACATTTCCCATCTGTCCCTCCTCTCCAGCCATCTGGCCTTTCCTGAGCTAATTAGCCAATCAGCTACTCTTGGGGCGAGAAGGACTTGTAATAGGTTGTACGTATTATGTGTTTGGTAATGTGACATTAAGTTTAGGAACATCCAGAATTTTAATTCGGAAGCAAATATTTTATTGTGCGTCATTTTCTTGAGATGAGAATAAAAAAAAAGAAAAACACTGAATTTGTTTGTACCATCACAAAACTATTTACTGAAAAATTACTTAATCCTAGTAGGTTCACGGGGAGGCTGGAGCCTATCTCAGCCGACACTGGGCTGTGTGGGGATACACCTTGAACAGCTCACTAGACCATCGCAGAGCAACAGACACAACCATTCATACCCACACTCACACCAAGGGACAATCTGAGCATAATGTGCTTGTCTTTGGACTATCGGAGGAAACTGGACCACCCAGAGGAAACCCACACAAGCACGGTGAGAACATGCAAACTGCACACAGAAATGCCCTCACCGAACCCGGGAGTCAAACCCAGGACCTTCTTGCTGTGAGGCAGACATGCTAACCACTACGTCACAGTGCCACTTTAACCACATATGCATGATGCCTGGGTGTTCTATTTTCCAGGACAACACAGACAGGATGTTCTTAAAATTATTATTAATCTAAACTCATGTGTTAGTCAGATATTTAGAAGCAAAAAAAACAACAACAAGAACAACAACAACGCATTTTTAATGGAACGATGTGCTCATGTCTACAGAGGTCATTAATGACAAAATGGTCATTAGTGACAGTAATGAAATCACTCCTTTTCTGGGTTCTGGGTTTTATCCCTCTGCCTGTTTAGTGTCGGTTTAACGTTTACAAACCGGTCTTCTTTACGATACCCCTGCCCCCTTAACCTTATCTGAGATTAGATTAGGGAGGGGTCCAAACCTGCCTGTATAAAGTATCGATACTCACTTAATATAATAACTCTATTTAATAAATAATTAATTTAATTCTGGGGGTGGCACAGTGGCATAGTGGTTATCATATGCACCTCACAGCAAGAAGGTTCTGGGTTCGAGTCCTGGGCTCGGCTCGGGGGTTTCTGTGCGGCGTTTGCATGTTCTCCCAATGCTTGTGTGGGTTTCATCTATGGACTCCAGTTTCTTCCTACAGTCCAAAAACGTTCTTGAGTAGTGGTGAAGATGTCTGCCTCACAGCAAGAAGGTGCTGGGTTAAAGTTTACATGCTCCCCATGTGCTCTCGTTGGTTTTCTTTGGGTACCCTGGTTTTCTCCCACAGTCTAAAAATTTGCACATTAGGCTAACTGGCTGTTCCAAATTGCCCCAGGTGAGAATGTGAATGGTTGTTTGTGTTTGTCCTTTTGTGGACTGGAGAACTGTTCAGGGTGTACCATACCTTTGCCAAGTGTCAGCTGAAATAGGCTCCAGCCTCCCCCTCAATCCTAGTAGGACTAAGTGGTTTGTAAAATGAATGAATGAATTAATGAATAAGTGAGTGAACAGTAAGCTCTTCTTTTTGCAGTCCTCAGAACAGACCAGCCGTGTCTCACTGAGGCTATCTGACTTTCTGAGACCGAATAACTCTGCAATATGCTGAAAAATTCTGCAGTTTTAAAGTTCATGCTATACTGTAAGTCAGCAAGCGTTAAAATGTGTAGAGAAGACGTGTGGGTCGAGACATGTGCTCTATATTCCAAATGAGATCTGTCAAGATGGAGAGTAGCACTGAAACACTTTGAATCGTCTGTCTGTTTCGTCTCTGGGAGTTCCAGAAGGACTCGTAAATGCCAGATTTTGAAGCATAAAGAACTTAAAGGGTTAGGATTAAAGGTTGGTCCTCCTAACACATGGAATCTGTGATTGTCAACCCTGATGATGTCCAGAACCCAGATCATAGCTCAGATCTCGAACTGACAGTTGTTATATTGATTCTAACTAAGAATGGCACCAATGTGGGCGATTTTTCTGACATGGTATAGATAGCGTTAAAGATCTGAAGTTTATCTCACTGTTTGTTTTGTTGTTGTTGTTATTATTATTATTATTATTATTATTATTATTATTATTATTGTTGTTGTTGTTGTTGTGTATTTGAATAAACAAAGCTAAGTTTGCTTACTTGACATGGAATCAGTACATGTATCTGATATGTAAGTGTTTGTGGGCTCGAATTGATTTGTTGGGTCATGTTTGTTATATTTTATTGATCTGAGGCACACAGCTTCTCTAGACCTCTGACAGATAATACTGCGATGTAATTTCGTTGCCTTTCGTACATACAGTAGGTTTCAGTATAAGTGCTATCAATACTGTGTCTGCGCTGCAGGAATGTGGCATATCCTGTATCAGTCAGTTAGTGAGATCGATATTATTGTGAAAATATGTTTACGGAGTGGTTTTGTAGTGGTTAGCATGTTCGCCTCACAGCAAGAAGTTCCCGGGTTCAGGTTCCGGACTCGGCAGGGTTGTTGTTGTGTGGAGTTTGCATGTTCTTCTAGTGCTTGTGTGGCTTTCCTCTGGGTATTCCGGTTTCCTCTGACAGTCCAAAAACATGCACGTTAGGCTAACTGGCTGCTCCAAATTGCGTGTGAGTGAATGGTTGTGTGTGTGTTGGCCCTACTGTGGTCAGGCAAGCTTTTTAAGGTGTGCCCTACCTTCAACCACTGTCAACTGAGATAGGCTCCAGCCTGAGTGAGTGTTTATTGAGTGTTAACACAAAGACTATTTTTTATATATTTTTTTTGATTCACATTTATTCCTGGTGATATTTCCCATGCTGAGTTCAGTACCCATGATGCTCTGCATGTGGCCTACCCTGGAATCCCACAAACATGCCTTTAACGAGGAGCAGATTTATTCCTTAATTAATCCTCTTCATCATCACAATCCAGGAGACCAAACCCTGACATTTAGGGTCATTAATAATTTGCAGCAGTGAAGCCACATCATATAAAACCACACACTAAATATAGCAAGCGTTCATTAAAATAATAGTCATTTGGTCTTAGGTTGAGCTTGCACTTTTTCGATATCAAAGTCTGGGGGTGCTTTGCTTGTTTTCAGTGGGGATTTTATTAGTAAACTGCTTCCATTTGAAAGAGTCTGCGGTTTTGCAGACCTGATTGCTTTTGTGAGCTTCAAGTCTCTTAAGGCTGCATTATACAGAAACTTAGACACTGATGTGTGTCATAACAGCCTCCAGTTGCCATGACAACTAGCGCAACCTGTCATCAGTCTTCTAAATGCATATTCCGCTGCTGTCTGAATAAATACTTTGGCATTTCAGTATATCATAGTGCTCGGTGGAGGTGCTCCTGAGGATCATGCATCGGAAGAATGAACCTGGTGACTATTTAGGTTAACCTAAATCCCTACCTCCATGCACAGCTTCAGCATGCCGGTGTACTGTTTCACACTGCTGCCGACTTTATATAAAAAGCGTCTGCGTCTTTATGTAAAAAAGAACAAGTGCCACTTTGAGATGACAGGCCTTTGTGTTG